>PVIR01000617.1:0-162584 GCA_004026965.1 Petromus typicus | reverse complement strand
GCAGCCCAGACCTCTATTTCATTTTTCCTGCTGGGCTGAGACAGTAAGGACAAAACCCAAGGCAGAAGGCAGCTTTCCCAGGAACCTCAGCAGATCCCGGCACACAGAAATCCAGGACCAGCAGTCAGTAGACTTGCGTCTACCTCCTCTCCACATCTAATGTACCTCCTGCTTGGATGTGCACAATCTCGTTCACTCCTCAGTAACACTCTCACACGTTTGAGGGAAAGAAATGGATGGAGAAAAACTGAACAGACAGCCGAGGTCATGACATCTGCAAGTGGCATCAGACTCCTTGGCCAAGTCCATATCAAAGTGGCCTTTTACCCGGATGATGCTAACACGTGACACCAGCTCTGATGTGTTATGCATTATTGCGGTGCTCTAGAAAAATTAGTAATATTTTGCAGTATCACCAGGTGGTGGCAATTTTCCCTTTTCCCCTGATATTCCCTTTCCCCCCTGCACCACAGGCCTCTTCCCAGAAGGGTAGATGCATCTGCTTGGGTCTTCATAACCAGAGGGAGAGGGTGTGCTGCACTAAAGCCCTGCGTCTTCCTCCTTCAGCCTTCCTGACCCGCCTGAATCTCCCAGAGTGCCAGGCTTCCCTGGGCTTCAGTATAGCAAAGGCTGAGACCCTGGGCCGAGCGAAGCAGGGGTCTCCCCATGGGGCAGCCTTACCACCCCAGCCACACTATGCTCCACCCGATGGATGCAGGGACACCATCTGACATTGATTGAAGGGCTGCCACTGCAAAGGCCAGCTCAGCTGTTCAGGGCCCTTGTCTATTCAGCTAATGGTGCACACAGCTGGCCGACACTGGGGTAGAGCCTCAGGGGATTCCCTTCTTGGAATCCAGCAGCCACTGTTTACAGATGTGACACGTGCAGGCCCTGAATGGCAGGCCATCTGTCACCTCACTGCACACTATCAAGGTCTTCTCAGCTCCCTGAATAGTAATTTTTTCCTTGCTCTGATGAAACCCAAGGACACGTCAGATATAGACAAGAATGAGAAACTTAGGCTCATCAGCCAGCTGGTGGCTGTCCATGCATAGCTGGCCATGAGTCCCATAATGTCATGGAAAAGGCATAGGCTTGAAGTGACCTGGGCTCCTGCATTGCTTGTAGTCATAAGGTCTGGCTGGTCACTTGGTCCGATTCCCTAGATGAAGCCAGCCTTGCATTCAGGCTGAGTAATGTGAAGAGCGCTGACACAGGACTTGTCTTGAGATCAAGAAAGAACTTCAGGAAACCTTAAGGGCCAATGTCACTTGCCACCCCAAGGCTTCAAAGGCCAAAAAGAATGGCCACGGGGGGGGGATTGCCGTCCAGTGGGATCTGGCCTTCAGCAGCGGTGCACAGCCTAACCCACAGCATAGGTGCACAAGTTCTGTCTTCCCCCATGGCACACCTAACCCAGAGACTCAGGGCAAGGGGGCCTAGGGAGCTGTGCCTGGGCTTCAGCAGGAACACAGCTGAGGACAGAGCACAAGGACAGGAGACACCAGCTTCTTCCATCCCAGGGTGCAGTGCTCAGATTTCCACTGATAGAACAAGATTCCTGACACCTGCAGCTGAAAGGAGAAAAGATTCAGTTTAGCTCAGGTTTCACTGGGTTCCTTCCACAACCAGCCTGCTTCACAACAGAAACATTATGGTGCTAAGACAAGGCGGAGCAAAGCTGCTCACTTCATGGCTTCTCAGAATGAAAGAGCAGGAAAAGGACCCCCAGGACCCATCCATCCAGACACTACCAAAAATATGCTTTACTAACGTATGCATCTCTCAAGCAGATCAAGTCAACAATCCAGGTCAACCACACAAAGTATAGTCTCTGTATCTGTGGAATAAAAGCAATAAGTACTACAGGATGACTGAGAAGAGTCAACTCTGAAACTACAAAAAAAGATCATTCTCTATCAGAGCCTATAAGAATCCAGGGAAATCTCCATGATTCCAAGCTGTAGGTTCATTTGTAAACATAACAAAATATCTTCTGTGAGATTTCTCAGGCATTCAGAGTCCTAATTACCCATTGATTTTTGTCTCCACTCTGGCTCACACCTGAATTCTTACCACTAGGTTTTGATTGCTGCATCATCACAATATCCTAGTTGAAGTTACACTGGAAGCTGCTATCTCAAAGTTGTTGCACTTCTACTTGAATGAGATTAGTTTCTTCACTTGTAGAACACAGATAATACCATAACCCACAAGCTTTGAAAGAAAGAAAGCTATTGAAATTTAAGAAATTGTACTTTATTCCAATACCCTCATTCTAGTGGGATTTTCTAGGCTGGAGGTCCTGGTTGCTTCTACTCATTCCAGCCTGCGGAAAATGAGGCTGGATAAACCTTAGTGACAAGTTACAATGTCTTCTACCACAAAAGATGGTGCACTGAGCTTGGAATGCTAGACCAGTAAAGAAGAGTCTTACATTCACAGAGTCAACTTGGGTTTGCCAGGATCTGTCCTCATTTCCTGTGTACTATCTGCAGCATGACAAATGTCCTTCATTTTAGCTACCTTCATGATTACGAAGTGATTAGAGAAATGCAAATTAACACCACAATAAGATACTTTCACACCTATTCAAATGAAGATTTGTTTAAATTGGCCAGACCCAGGGGCTGATGGGGATATAGAAAAACTGAAAATTTTATCCATTGCTGGTGGAAATGTGAAATAGAGCAACTACTTTGGAAAACAGCTGAATTTCTTCAAAAGTTAAACATGTCCATCATATGATTGATTCAGCCATTCCACTCCTAGGCTTTTACCTAAGAGAAATGAAAGGATATATTCATACAAAAATGTGTATGTGAATGTTCACTGCATTTTTACATGTCGTAGCCACAAGCTGAAAACAACTTGAATGTCCATTGATACGTAAATGGATAAATAAATTCTGGCATGTGTATCTAATTGGATGGGAAAGAAGTATTGGTACCCTCAACAAGAGGGATGTATCTCAATAATTCTGTGTGAAAGAAGTCAGACAAGGAAAACATACTATACAGTTCATTTATGTAAAAATCTAGGAAATGCAAGTGAATGCATAGAAAAAGAAAGTGAGCCAGTGGTTACCGAGAGGGAGGGCAACAGGAAGCGAAAGGAAGGAAAACTGACGAAAAGGCACCGGAAATTTGGAGGAGTGGTGAACAGATTTGCTTGTTTATTGTGATAGTTTCACAATGTACATGACTTTGTTTGTGCTGCTGTACCTAAATACCTGAAGCCAGATCATCTGTAAAGAACAAACACTTATTTTTCACAGATCTGGAACCTGAGAAGTCCAAAGTCACTCTGGAAAATGTGGTTGTCTGTCTGATGAGGGCTTGCTCACTGCTTCCAAGATGGCACACTCTCCCCTCCAGAGGAGAGGAATGCTACATTCATGAGCAGAAAGGACCAAGCTCTGTAAAGTCCTTGCTATAACACCACTTATGAGCACAGAGCTCTTATGACTGAGACACTTTCCAAAAGATATCTCCCAAAACTACTGCATGGGAGATTAAGTTTCCAACATATGAGAATTGGCAAACACATTCAGATCTTAACAATACATATGGCCAAATGTTATTGATTGTGTGCTTTAGATATGTGCAATGTACTATTTCTATTTGCCTCAAAAAAAAATCTCTTTTAAAAAACATCTACTGGAGTAGCATGGAGCATGGGAAAAATAACAGAAATGATTCACCTCCACTTGGGAAAAACTCCAGTGAAATATTTGGTCACAGAGCAGAAAACATCTTTTTAATGACGAGAGGATAGGTTCACTAGTGTATTTGCCCCCAGACATAGTTCTCTCAGGCCTCCCTTGTGCCATTCTCATGCCAGACAAGAGACTGCACGTGTGAGAATCACAGACAGTGCCTAACACACAGTAGTTACTCAGTAAATTGAAACAATCCCTATGGTAATAGTGATTCTATTCAATTCCAGGATGCACTAACATTGGGTGCTTTGGCAATATGACTGCTCTCAGGCCACTTTTCATGTGAGATGTGGAGGCTGCAGTGCTCATATCTCAGGCTATATATCAGATTCCCCAGAAGAGCCATATCATAAATGTATTACTCTGTGCAGACTGAGCAACTGTGTAGGGTCAACCAGAAACCAGGGAGGACAGGGTGTCCCAGACCAGAGGTCAGCAGATCTGGTCATCTGAGAGAAGTGAATTGTTGGGTGTGGCAGGAGCCACGAGTCAGGCTGGGTCCCTTGCACTCTGCCTGACCCCAGCAGAGGACAGGGAAGGTTGATTTCCCTTCCCAGATCTTCCCCCTGCGGTTGCTTGCCATGGTGGCAGCTAGTACAGAGCTGTGCTTGTGGCACAAGCTGCCTGTTACTTCCACTTGGCCGACCTGTGCACAGGTGTCCCCTGTGGGTGTGATGTCCCCCATCCTGGCAGGCCACCAATAGGACTCCAGCCATGGGCACTGACACAGCTGCTGATGATTCCTAAATAAGAGACTCCTCGTCATGGACCTTCAGATCCATGCTATTACCCTCACAGAATGTCTTTATTCCCCTTTGTCCTCCATGGCCTTAGCACTTCTGCCTCCTGAGTACTAGTAACACCATTACTTCCACTGAAGGGGCTGCAAAAAAAAAAAGGAAATGAATAAAGGCAACCTGGATGTTTCACTCTGCTCCCCCATGACCCCTTCTGTTAAGGTGTTCCATGTCCCCACCCTATTCTCTGGGACGACGACTCCCCATGACAAACTGGCATCTTAAACAGGGGAGCAGCCAATGTTAGATTATCTGGCCTGGGCACAATCCAGCACTCACAGCCATGCTAAAAATTCAGATGAGCAGATCCGCTTTACAAGTAGGGAAACTGAGGCTTAGTGCAAGAAGAGGGTGTCCAAATCACAGAGATCATGGGTAGCAGAGCTAGGATTTCAGCTTCAGGGCTCCTGGCCCCAAAGTGCTGGTACTTTCCTGTACCAAAATGTCTTCTGAACCTCAACTATTGGGAGGACATGGAAGCAATGTAAGTAGCTCTCTGCAAACTCCACTGAAGATCCTTCAGGGACCATGGGCTTCTCCTTCGAAGAAGGGCATAGTGAGGAGGGAGAATCTTGTGAAAAGAGCTTTGAGCAGGTTTCAAGCTGGTGAGCGATGAAAGCTGATTTACATTTGCTACCAAGCAGTTCACCTGTGAGGTGGAGAATGGGCTATCAAGGGCCAAAAGGGCAGTGGAGGGCTAGGGGCCGCTATGAGAGCTGCAGGAGTGACACTGGAGTCGGGCCACTGAGAGCAGCCAGGAGGCGGTGCTACATGGACAAACCCGGCAGCACCCACCGTCTCACTCACCTGAGGCCTGGATGTCGGGGTGAAGTGGTTCCATGAGCTACAGAGGAGTCCTGGGACTTGGGATGGAGTGGCATGGAGGGAGGTGGTGACATTTACCAAGACAGGATCCCGAAGGGAAAAACAGCTTTGGAAGTGACGTGGGAATGAAGATTTGTTCTTTTCCCGGTGTACTGAGGTGAGCTGCCCATTAGTCATCTAAGTGGAGGTGTCGAGAGGCAGGATGTGCAAGTGTGACGTGGGGCTGTCAGAGCTGCAGATGTAAATGTGGAAGTCATTAGGAAGATGGTATTTAAAGCCCTGGTAGTGGATGGGGTCATACAGGGAGAGTGTGCAAGTGAGGAGGCAGAGGACCCAGAACTGAGCCCTAGAGGGAACCACACTCACACCCAGAGTGGGGGGTCCAGCAAAGGAAATAAAGACCTGGGGGAGAGGGGAGCAGTGGGAAGAGCTGAAAGCCCAAAGCCGGGGGGCCCAAGTTGCGGCCCTTGTGAAAGCTCCTAGGAAAGGAAGGTGATCATACCTTTGAACTCATCAGCCTGGAGGTAACATGGACCTGACAAATCAGTTTCTATGTAAGGGATTCAGCTAGAAGAGATGGAAAAGGAGATGAGGAAGTAGAAGAGGCATCAAGGAAGTGATCCTGTGCGAGAGCAGAGACAGGCAGCAGGAACTAGAGGAGAACGTGGTAACAGGAGGATATGTTGGAACATAGGATCCTTCTGAAGGAAGAACCCACAGCACAGGAATAAAGTGCTGTGGTCCAGAATACAAAGGGGAGTTCACCCTTTCAAAGAGCAGGGGCCATTCAGCCACTGGACAGTGCGAGTGTGACGTGGGGCTGTCAGAGCTGCAGATGTAAATGTGGACATCATTAGGAAGATGGTATTTAAAGCCCTGGTAGTGGATGGGGTCATATAGGGAGAGCATGCAAGTGAGATGAAGAAGACAGTACAGAAACAGGGACACACAGGCCAGAAGCTCTGAGGGCAAAGAGAGGAGGATTCTCATCAGTTACACAAACTGGTCAACCAGCCAAGACGTTAGGAAAACAAGCCTGGTGTGGAAGAGGAAGCGCTTTCCAGAGTGTAGGAACATGTAGCCCAGTGTGGAAGGGTTGTCCAGCCCAGGTGAGGGCCCACGTGGAGTCACGCCCAGCTTCCCTACAGGTGCAGGGTGAAGTGGGGTGTGCGCCTCTCCGGTGTGCTCCAAAGCACTGTCTCAAGAGGAGTGATAGTGTGAGGTACCTCTTCCACTTGGAGGAAGGTGAGGACCAGCCAGGAAGATTATCAGGTGTGACTTCTTACAAAGAATGATTTTAACAACAATCCTCGGAACCTAAAGTGTGGTCCAAGGGGAAGATAATAAAGACAATGTTGAGGGCACAAAGCAGAGAATGGAACAGAGGACCGATGTCAATGACATGGACCTAATGTATGCACATAACGTGGAGGAGTGGGACCTTCTTGTGCAAGAGTGTAGTTCTTCAAGTAGGGTCTCAGATGTGCTGTCATAGGAAAAGCACAGCGCAGAAGTGAGCAGCTAAGGACAGCAAGGGAAGAGGTGGAAGATGGCCGTAGGTTGCACACAGCTCCTGGGCACAGTGCTGGACTCCACCAAGAGGCCTCTACCCGGAGTATTCATCCTGGACTATGACTCACCTGGCTTCTTACCCTCAGTGCTCAACTCAGAAGACACAGCCTCTGCATACTCCCTACCCTAAAGAAACGCGCCACCTCCACACTCGCCGCAGTGGTTGCTACTTTCCATCACTCTCTACTAGATGCTTGTAATTATATTATTATTTATGTGTTTACCTGTCTGTTCTCTTGCATCCCCTCTCCCTGGAATCTAAGCTCTGGGAAACTGGGATGTCTGTCTCGATCTGTTCTACACTTCAACATGTCCTTTGCTATCAGTAACCCTACGCTAAAAAAAAAAAAATGCAAGCCAGTCTGAAGATGCTAACCAAAGCCCCCTGCACCTGAGCTGCCCAGCCCTTTGGTGACTCCTCCCATCATTCTTGCTCTGCTGCAGGCTCTGAGCCTCACATGGGGAGCAAGTGGCTGGAGCATCAGTCAAGGTAGGAAAAGGGAGGCTTGTAATGCTAGAAGTAATACAACGATGACACAAAGCCAAAGCTATGTTCTATCCACAGAGTTCAGAGTGGCCTGAGTGAAGTGCAGCCTCTGAGACCCGTGACACTTCCTCACCTTCCTCACCCTTCCCCCATGCTGTGTCTGTCACCTCTTTAATGAAAGGATCAGACTAGATCTGGTGTTTCAAGCCTTTCTTTGCCTTCAGCAGAACCTCTTTGACAAAATCTTTAAAGCTGAGCTGAGACATGAAAGATAAGCAGGGGCTGGTCTGGTTTAGAAGCTAATGGAGTCCATGGCCCATAGCTCGGCCGCCCTAGGACCCCTGCTCCATTGCTCAGGCTGCCCAGGGCCCTGTGTCTCTGGGGAACATAGAGAGAAAGCTGCTGATTTAGATTCTTGGTTGTCCACAGCGGAGATGCCCTACAGGGACAGCCCCTCATGGTTCTCTGAGCCTCCCAAAGTCACTGTCTCCTGGTGACAGAGCTGAGCCCCAGGTTCCTCTGGCTGGAATGCTGCTTTCTCTGTGATCCTGATGGATGCTGACAGCAATTAGAAGAGAGAGAAATTTCCCTGTAGAAAGGTGGGAACATTTATTAGGCACCTTGCGCCCAGAGCCAGGACATGGCACAAAATTCATTAGTATTTAGGGCCAGTGAGCTGTCCTTCTGTCAACTAAGGGCTCAAGGCAAATCCACACTCTACAAATAAGGGGACCAGGGCCTTTTAAATCTTAGCTTTCACCTGAGTGGAGTTTCTGTCTCTTTAATTTGCAGTCTTATTCCCTAGGCATGTCAAGGTTGATAGTAGTTTAGGGATTTTTATTACATTGAACACCTGTCCCGTGGAAGTTGGTTTCACTGTTGGTGACACGGTCATGCCAGTCACCAGTGGATGCTCAACAGCAACCTCAGCTGCAGTCCCGAAGCATCCAAGAGCCTTGACTCTAACAAGCGGCCTTAGGGGTCACAGGATGCCCACATCCTGGCACTGTGCACGGCCTCTCCTGTCTCGCTCCCCACCCACCATGACTGAGAATGGGCACACTCAGTAGCCAGCCCTGAGATCTAGAGCCACTGTACTCATGGCTAAGATATCCCTGCCCATGAGGAAATCACACTCTTGCAAGCAGAGATGACAGAGAAGAAAAGAGCCCAGCAAGAGTTCATCCTTGGTGGGATGGGCACCCGACACATGGCACTGCAAATCCCTGAGAGCTCAAGGCTCTTCTCAGGGTGGGAGCCTGGGGAAGAGGCTCCAGCAGGAAGACTGAAGCCAGGGTCAGGAACCCCAAGTGAGGAGTTCAGAGGAGGAGGGCGCAGGAAGGGCTGAAGTTGCTGTCACTATGGAAGGGCTGGAGAGCAGAGCACAGCGACTCAGGCCAAAAAATTCACAGGCTTAATGAAGGAAGTTGAGCAGTAACCCTGTGACAGAGGGGATCACACAGAGCTCTGATGTGGTGGTGACGAACAGCATTTCTGTACCGAAGTGACAAGAATTGCAAGAGTAAAGACTCTTTTAGTTGCAGGTTTCAAAAACTCAACTGTCACTGGTTAAAACAGGAAATCCTGGACACCTGGTGAGTTGGATTCAGTTATGGAGGGACCCAGTGCCCAAGTGACCCTGTGTCCCCACTTTGGATCTTGGCTGGCTGCAGTGACAGACAGACCCTCTCCTCACACACCAGCTCACAGCTGCAGTTTAAGCTAACAGCTGGTATTAACATTCATTACTGCTTACCCCAAATAGCATAAATGTTTTCTGAACATTCCATCATTAAAAACTCAAAATCACATCTTACACCAATATTTAAAGATTTTATCAGAGGTTCTGAGGAAGAGAAAGTAGGCACTTTTTATAGCTGATAAGGGTGAGGCCTGAATAGTCTTCAGAAGGTCACCTTCCTGTGGCCTGCATATGTCCTCAAATTCGTATGTTAAAACTTAATTTCCAGTGGGACAGTATTACATGGTGGAATCTTAAAAACAGGAACCGACTAAGCCAACAACAGTGTGAAGAAGCTGAAATAAGGACTCTGACTTGATTTCCGAGCCTGTCCAACCAGAGGATCTGCCTCAGACCCCACAAGGACCCATTAGTTTACAGACACAACAGAAAGCAAATCCCTCTTGCTATGGGCCCTTCTTAGGATCACATGTCATAGGTGATCTGAGCCCCAGGCCCGTCCTGGGCCACAGCCAAACCACAGTAACAGAACTTGACAACTGGGCCAGCTGGAGCTATGCTGAACCCGCAACCCAGGCTCACCTAATCCAAATCCTGTGAACTAGAGACCAAAGGGCGGTGTACCAAAAGGAAATCAGGGGTGTTACTAAAAGCAAAAGAAGGGGTTGCTGAACAGTAACAGCAAAAAAAAAAAAAAAAAATAGCAATAGCAATAATAACCTTACATACACATCTCTCATTATATTATACAAAACACTTTCTCACTCATTAGGCCCTTTGGTCTCCAGACTGCTCTGTAAGAAAATAAGAGGCTGAGGTTCAGTCCAGGCTGCAAATAAGAAAGCATGTTTGGGCTGGAGATTTAGCTCAGTGGTTTGGGCGCCTGCCTTGCAAGTGCAAGGGCCCAGGTTCAGTCCCTGGTAACCACATAGAACATAGCTGGGCATGGAGACTCATGCCCCTCAGCAATCAGAACCACATACCACATTTGCAGGCATGGTGGCACACACCTGTAATCCCAGCACTTGGGAGGGAGAGGCAGGAGAACTGCTGTGAGTTCAAGGCTGAGCTCAGAACCAGCCTGAACTACAAAAGTGAGAAAAGAAAGAAAGAAAGAAAGAAAGAAAGAAAGAAAGAAAGAAAGAAAGAAAGAAAGAAAGAAAGAAAGAAAGAAGGAAAGAAGGAAAGGAAGGAAGGAAGGAAGAAAGAAAGAGAGAGAGAAAGAGAGAGAGAAAGAAAGAGAGAAAGGAAAGAAGGAAGGAAGGAAGGAAGCAAGCAAGCAAGAAAGAAAGAAAGAGAGAAAGAGAGAAAGAAAGAAAGAAACAAGCACATCTGGAGCAGAACACAGCTCACCGCTGCAAAGAACAGGGTCTACCTCAGGCACTACCTGCCTCCTTTCGACCCCTCTGCCCAAATCTCCAGGCTCACTTTCCCCTCCTTTTCAGCATCGTAGGACAGGGATAAGCTCAAGGGCTTGCCTTCCCATGTCCCCTGAATTCTCCCAACCCTAGTGAGAGGCCCAGCAAAGCCTTCTTCGGACTCCAGCCTGATTCCATCCTGAGAGAAATGAGTAGCTGCAAGGATGGCACAGCTGGAGAAAATAAAGCGGCCTTATCTGGCCACCCCAGAATCAGAAACACCCAAATGTCCCTTCTGCCTTCCTCACACACTCCCAGACCCCAAGGCTTCATGTACTCCTCCACACAAGGCCATGTGGCACACCACCCCTAGTGGAGAAGGCCCAAGGGTGATCTGCCTGAGAAGCCAAGGGCATGTCTCACAGATGACATGCAGCATTTATAACAGTAGAAGTACAAGCCAGGCCTGGTGGCGCATCCTATAATCCCAGCACTCTAGGAGGCTGAGGCAGGAGGATTACATTTTCAAGCACACCCTAGGCAATTTAGTGACTTAGCAAGACTTTGCATTACAATAAAAAATAAAACAAAGGGCTAGGGATGTAGTTCAATGTAAAGAACTTGGGTTCAATCCCCAGTAGCATAAAAAAAAAAAAATCATAAAAGTCCAAACAGCACCAGTGAAGTATGTGTCACATGCTGAGAGCTGCACAAAGCCCTGTGGGTCCTTGCACCTTCTACACCACCACCATGACACAGAAAAGAAATCCTTGAGCTATAGTTCCTACCTCATCGGCCAGGCCCTGGGCCATCCCCTGCCACAGATTTGTCCATTCTGTCGTCACTGTAGCCCTGGGAGCTGAGCACAATCTGCTCCCACATTGCAGAAGAGCCTCTACACGCAGAGCCAGATCCAAAGTCTACGTGCAGAACCCTGGGACCCACACCCCAGCCCTCACGTCGAGTCTCTCCCACTCAGAAGGGGAGGCTACAGTCCAGATGCCAGGGGTGTTAGTAAAGGATGGGGGCAGTCCAGGAGCGCTGAGAGCTGTACCACCAACAGGCCAAGACTAAGTCCAAGCACTAAGAAGAGGCCCGACAGTCCAATGTGTGGCCTTGTGGGCATGGAGCGAGAAGAACATTCTGCCTTTCTGCCCCTGGGGCCAGGAGATCTACGCCCTAGAGCAGCCACAGACAGGGCTGAGTTAGTTGCCTTTCCTTGGTGTGTTCATTTTAACCCCACTCTAGTTGAAAAACTCAAATGCAGACGTGATAGCTGCCCCATTTCGTTCTTTGGTGTTGGACAGTGTGGCGTATGTGGGTGGAACTGAATTATTGAACATGAATTGAATAAGAACACAGGCATCCAAAGGTGTCCCCTGGGTGTGATCAGTGGCCCCAGGAAGGCACAGGGGCTTTACTCTAGCTCCCCATGTGGACAGCCCAGAAATGAATACAAGGTATGCCGTGATTGACAGTGAATATTAAATTATTACAGTGAAAAAATGCACTGGCAGTGATTCTCCTCACTTCGAACACATTTCCCTACCTACCACTCTTGCCACTTTCTGAAACAGTTTTTGGAAGTTTTCCTTAGTGTCTTTAGGTGCATTGCCTAGACATCCTGAAAAGATTCAAAATGCATCTTTTATGGCCACCTTGTCTGTGAGGAAGAGCCAAAAGTCATGTGGTACCAGATCTTGGGGATAAGGTAGATGAGGACAAGCTGTAATATTTTTATGACCTGGACTTTCCATTGGATGACACTCAGGAGCAGCAGTCACTGTACTCTTTATCTCACCTGATAAAATCAGTCACCAAAAAGAACTTCTAGAACTACCTCCAGAAATGTGGAGAAGATGGGATAAGTGCATTCTAAGCAAGGACAATACTTGGAGGGAGATTAATGGCAGTGTGTTTCTTATTATAATGATGTTTTCAATTTTAATGTTCTTGTATCATTTCCATCAGACCTCATACATACAGCTTTGTACAGTTACACAGACTTCAGTTTATAAACAATGATGCCCAGCACAGTTTGCCCAGAACATTTACTCCATGAGCACTTTAGGCTGTGTGAGATGCCAGACACTGTACTTGCCCCTGGGAAAGTGACCATGAATTAGGAGCTTAAGCTCATCATCCCTGTACTTCACAGGGGGAGATCAAAGCAAACAAGTAAATCAAAATGATCACTTTGGATTCCTTATCTCTGATACCCAGAAAATCGCCCTTCCTCAAGTACTGCAGAAAGGAGTGAGCGAGCGAGGAGGCCAGGCTAGGGGGGGTGGGGCTGCTGCCTCCAAACCTGAACAGGAGCTGCACAGATAGAGCTCCTTTCCCTTCTGGTACTCCAGGCTGCTAAAATTGTCTGAGGAAAGGGCTGGGGAGGGCAGCAGCTAGGAAAACCCTCTTGGGACTGTAGAGGATTCCTGGTGGCCCTCTGCCCCAACCTACCCACCTTTCCAAGGAGGAGGCATGGCTCCTGGTTGGTCGACTCTAGGGCAGCAGGCCATCAAGATGGTACTGGAGATGTCAGAGAGTAGGCGCGAAAGGTCAGGGCACGAATGAGCTCGTTTCTCTTCCTTCTTAGAGTCTGAAGTGGTAAAAGTCAAGGTTAAACCTGTAGCTTAGGGCCTCATTCCTTCTCCCTTTCTCTCTCTCTCTCTCTCTCTCTCTCTCTCTCTCTCTCTCTCTCTCTTTGCTTCTCTGTTTCTCTCTCTCCCTCTCTCTCTGTTTCTCTCTCTCCCTCCCTCCCTCCTTCTCCACCCCTTCCTCCTTCCCTCTTCCCCTCTCCCTCTCTCTCTCTCTCTCTCTCTCTTTCTTCTTTCTCTTCATGTAATAGGCAGCCTATGCAGGCTCAGTACGGTTATTGAAGCAGAATCACCCTCTCCCTCCCCTTCTCCCTCCTCTACCTCCTCCCCTCCTTCCTCCTCCTTCCACCTTCCCTTCTCCCTCTCCATCTCTTCTTCCTCTCCCTACTTCCCTTTCCTCTCTACTGAGGCTACTCCCCTCTCCACAGTTTGTCACAGAGCCAACAAGCACAGAGATGAACAAGCTGAATACTGGGTTGACAGCCCCAGTCACTGGCTACTGACAGCTAACACTGTGACCTGGCCTCATCACACCCCGGCTCTCGTCCATCCAATGGGTGCAGTCAAAGTACTGTCCATTGCACCAGACAGCAGAGGGGCAGCTTGTGGGTCACTAAGTACTTAGGAAGAGCTCTGTATGTCAGCTGTTTCCAAAAATGTAGGATAATAAAAGCTTTCAACCCATTAATGAGGGCAAAAGACCCCTCAGTGTTCAGCACCGGGCACTGAGCCCTGTGTCCCAGGCTCAACCACCACGCCAGGCTATCTTGCTTTCCCTTTTCTCTGCTTGTGTATTTCAAACCCTCTGCAGCTTCTGTGTGGGGCTCCATGTAATTATTCCTCAGATAATATAGAAAAGTAGCCTGCCCCTCCAGATATCTAATCCAGTCCCTGCTCTCTGTGTTTCAAACCTCTGGTTGTAGTTTTCCTTCCTTCAGGAAGGATCTGCGTTCCAGGAAACAACCCCCTCCCCCCGCCTCTTTCCTAACGTGCAGCACGACAGAAAAACAGTCCCTCTTTTCAGACAAGGCCCCAAAGTGATTAAAAACTGCCTCTCCCCCTCCCCCCCACCCCTCACCTTGCTCTTCCTCAATGGTGCTCTCCAGAGCTGGGGTCTGCTCCAGCCCTCTTCCTCCCTGGGCTCGGCCTTTGACTGGATTAATCTTAGGCAGACAAGGTCATTCAGACTGAAGGCCACCTGTGTTCCAAACGTGAAACTCTACTTTCTTAGGAAAAGGACAGAGTCTTGTGGAGTCAATGGATGCGAGTTCACCGCACATGGCTTTGGGCAAATAGGCAATTTTACTTCCTCTTCTACACCCCCTTAAAAAAATCAATGAAGTGTTTTGTGGTTTTGCTGACAGCACATGTCACTTCTAAGCTGGAAATAAAATCTTCTCTGAGCTATATATAACTGACTAGCAAACGGAAGATGGTGGAAAGGCACAGAGACAACAGCACAGGAGGGTGAGGTACACGAGACTCAGCCCCCCAAGCTATGCCACCGGGTGTGAATTACTCAGAAGGGCCCTTGACCCCCACAGGGTCTCTCCTGCTTGCCTAAGAGCAAACAGAGACTGGGCTGGGGGAGGGGGAGCCGACAGAGGAAATGAGAGGGGAGAAGGTGGCTCCTCGGCTGACATCCCAAAGACACTGGGGGCCCCTCATTATAATGCAAGTATTTTTAACCCAGGGTCCAGGATAGAACAAGTTCAAGGCATCTGCAGACCACCTGTTACTGCATCAAAAAGTGCCAAGAGCAGGGTCATCTCCAGAAAGAACAGCTTTCCATGACCTTAAGATCTCTAAGGAAACTGGACAGCAGTGGCCACAGGACACTCAGCTGTAAGATGAGTACGCTCTGCAAATCCCACAAGCAATATGGTGATTATACCTAAGAATACTGTAGTGTCTGCTTGAAATTTGATAAGAAAGCAGATGCTACACATCCTCACCTCACATACATGCTTGCACATGCGCACATGCACATACACAAACAAACACACACACACACACACACACACACACATACACACACACAATGGTAACAAGGATAGTGAAGGATGTATAAGTTGCTTTATGAAGGTGATCACTACCTAATTATCTAGGTACACCTTGAAATTATGGAATTCTTATTTTTCAATCATATCTCAATAAATCTGATTAATAATTGCCAACACATCCAGAGCCTTCACCTTACATTCGCAGTAGGGAGGGGGCAGCAAACTCAAATGCACACTGGACCAGGAAGGTAAACTGGGTCAAAAATGGTGAGTCAGACCCTGAGCCCACGGAGCCAGTGACAAATTGGGAGTTCCTGTCCCACCAAAGGGTGTCACTCAGCTCCTAAAGATAATTGCCTGTCAGGAACAGAGGCCAACTGCTACTTCTCTGTTTTCATAAGACCAAAAAAAGGCAAAGAAAACCCAAAATTTTACTCATAATTCTCCACTTTTTTCCTTAAAGCTAATACCCAGAAACTGTTTGGATCCAATGAAACTTATTGACAGACTGGGCTGAGCGAAAAGCACTGCTTTGTTAACCCTGCTTTAGAGTCACTCAGGGGTGAGAGGTTCTCATGGAGGCTCAGGGAACCCCGGGTCAGTACAGTGACTACTTCAGCCCCCAAACTGAGTCATCCTGAGCCAGAGATTTAGTTCAGTGGCACCAGGCTTTCTCCTGAGGCCACTGGGGCCACTCTTTTCCATGTGTTCACCCGTGCTCAGGACCTGCAGTCCCCTTCAACTCCTTCTCCATCAGACTTCCCCTGGATCCATCTCCAGATTCCTGTCCACTGCCCCTCAGAGCTTCCTGTGACCCACCCCTTCCGGTTCATGCTCCAACCACCTGCTCTACATGCTCCTCTCTTGCATCCTCACCAGTCACTACCTGGCTTGTGGTCACCAGGCTTTCTCCTCTGTGTACACAGGAAATCAAGAGAAGCAGCTACTCACCATCTCCCCCACCACATGCAAACAGAAACAAGGCATTTCACTCCCTGGGACCTCACATCCCAAAAAGATCCCAGCTCATCAGGAGCCCTACCACTCACTTTCCAGGAACCAGGGCTCCCATGGAAGTCTTCTTCCAGATTCATTCACTGGAACACAACCACTTTTCCTTCACTGGGGAGAGATGACTGGGCTGCAGCTGTAAAGAAAACTGCTGGGTATCCTCGTCTGAAACCTTCCCCCCTTGAGAAAGAAGATTTTCATTTTCCCTACAGAAATGGGGAGAACTGAGATGAGAATTCCCAGGCAATGAAACTATTCATTACTCACTGCTCCAAGTGGATAAGAGCCCCAAACTGCTGAGAATACCCCAACATTTGTGCTGTGGCTTGTCTGATTTTGCCAGGCTTGCAGGGGAAATGGACAGGAGTGCCTGTGGAATACCTGCTACCTTCCTCAACATCCTGAGGGTAAGTCTCATCTGTCTCAAACCATTCCACCACTCTTTCCCAGGAGAGGATCTGCCATGTTGCTAGTGCTCAGGAAATCAAGAAATTTCATGGGCGGAAAGCAATTAAATCTGGTGAGAGCAATACCTGGCATCAATACCTTCCTCAAGTTTTCTCTTCCCTGGACAGACTGTGCTGCAGGGTCTCATGACTCCAGACCATGCAGTGACTCCAGACAACCCTAGGAGCAAGTTCTCACTTTATGGTGGCCTGAACACAGTGCCCTTCACTGGGCCTGAGCCCCAGAGAATGTCATTCTCCTCCCTCCTGCTAGTTCTTCTGCACTGGGGACATGGAAGACACAGCACTACCATCCCACTGCCTGGGGCCAGGAAGGGATACTAGCAGGAGGCGCTGCTGCAGCCTGCACACCCCTAACAGTTCTCCTTCCATGCAAAGGGAGCTGCTGCTGCCTGACAAACAGGACATAGCACTAAATCTCATCACAAGGAAGTAGACAAGAGCCAAGTGAGAGATGTGTCATCACAGGAAGGTGTGCAGAATTGATGCTGAGAGAGAGAGTCCCTAAAGTGTAAGTGCTAAGCTGAAGTTGTCCATGAGCTGAAGTTTGAAGATAAACAAACCTTAAGAAATAGGTGAGCCCAGAGCAAAGTGAAGATTCATTAAAGTGAAGAAGGTACCCATTGGAGGGTTTTCTCCCCTGCCCAGCTCTTGGGATAGAACTCAGGCCTTTGCACTGGGCTACACCTCAGCCCCTTTATTATTATTATATTATTTTGTGATAGAGTCTCACTAAGTCCCTAGATTTCCCAAACTGGGTAAGAACTTGTCCTCCCTCCTCAGTCTCATCTCCAGGAGTGCTGGGATTACAGGGACGAGCCACCACACCCAGCTTCTTCTTTTAAACCATTCCATTGAAGTATGACTGGCCTGTTGAGAACTACACAACTAATTTTATAGCCTGATTGATCTGGAGATGAACACACACTCATAAAGCCACAGTGAAGTCCACGAACACACCTAGTACTTCTCTAAATCTCCCCTCAGTCTCTTAAGTTTTTGTTTAGTTTGTTTGTAGTGACCAGTCCCTTATCAGATTATATATTTAAAGGACCTGAAAGGATCCTGAAGAAATATCTGCACCCCTGTGTCCACTACAGCTTTACTCTCTATAGCCAACCACAATCCTCTTGCTGTTTACAAGATACACAAACAAACAAAACATCTCACAAATGGATGAAGAAAGAATATGGGGTGCACACATTCAATGGAATATTATTCAGCCACCAAATAAGCCTGTCCTTTGGGAGTGCGTTGAGAAGGCTGGAGGAGATCATGCTAAGTGAAGCTACTTACACATGGAACAATTACTACTTGAGGTTGACATTAGAGCTTAGTGATGGTGCAGGGTAATAATAGAGAAGAAGTCTTGATTCAAAGACTCAAGACTTCCATGCAAGTCCTATGAAACCCACTGGGATAATCTTGATGAGAACAGCAGCCATTCTCAGAGACAGTGAGGACAGGAGCTTGTCCTCCAATAATAACAGCCAAGTTGGCATCAGGAAAATCAACCACAGCAAGCTCCTCCTAGAAAATCAACAGCCCACGATCTTCCCCTCCAGTTGTTTTTATGACTATTGATTACACCCCTCAGATGGGTCTTCTATGCCCACACAACAGTCTTCCCACAGTCAAATAGAAGGCCTGGAAGTGGGTGGATATTCACTGCTTCATATGACAGGGATTCCAATCGTTCAATGACACAAATAGGGGCTAAAATGCTAGTGAAATCAGGGTGATGCTTATTCTGACAAACTCTTTGCATCACACACTGAATCAGAAAGAATGATCACAGTGAAACCCTCTTCTATTCTGTAACATATGCCGAATGTGGGTTGTTTACATTGTTATTGGGTAAATAATCCAAATGTGTCTCAAATGGAGTGAAAAGAAGAAAGTGACTAAATGTAAACAAGAAAGCAAAGTAAATTGTATTACTCACTTCTCACTTCCGTCTTTTTACAGAGATCAAATTCTGTCACTTCTCTACTTAACTCCCTAACTTGCAACGTGTCATAGCCTAATGAAGATCTGGTGGCTTCTCCTAGCATGGCTCCAGCGTGTCTCCACCTCTCTTCTCTAGTCTGCCCTTGCTCTACTAGTGGTTTATTGTCTATTTCAAGAGACAAAATTAGGTTACAAATGGTTTCCCAAGTATCCCAAACCCTTATATCCTCTGTACATATGAAGTCATTCCTGTTTCCCAGTGTCAGCTCTTCTATGGAGGTGTCCTTGCCTTCCTTGAGCAGTTAGCTACTCTGTCTTCCTGATCCCAGCAGATCCTCTGTGCTTCTCTCATGACATTCTTCTTTCAAATTTCCTTTAATAAAAGATTGAATGGATTTTGTTGTCTGCAACCGAGCACTCCAAAGAGGTGTTCCAATTAGCTCTTGTGGCAGAAGAAACCACACTAAATCTTAGTAGCATAAAATAGTTTATCTCTTTTCATAGCTTTGTGGGTTTCCTGAGCAACTCCTCCTCTCCACATTGCCTTTCTAGGAGGCATACCACATTGGATGATAGACAGTTTACAGGATGATTACAGCTTAGTAATTCCTCAGCGAACCTCCTCTCCCAGAAGCCATTGCCCACAGTGCATCTTTAATAGATCATAACAAAATTACCATTGCACCTCTTACAGCTCCTTATGGAAAGCAAGCAGACATGTCACAAGGCAGCCCAAGCAGCTGTGTGGAAAGCTCCACCTGCAGGAGACATGGAGCCCCCTACCTGACTATCCAGCTAAGAACTCACTGAGTCTCCCAATGACTCAGCCTGCTAAAAATCTCTATAGTCTATTCTCAGTGAGTTTCTGAATGAGTTTCCTGATGATGGCAGGCTTGTCAACTCCCAGAAAGGCAATGTGGAGAGGAAGAGTTTCTCAGGAAACCCATAGACCTCTCTTCCTATAAATTATGAGCGTTGGGTATTTAGCTCCAACAACAAAAAGCTAACTAAGATAGAAAATTGTTTCTAATGAATAGATAGCAGATTATATGCTATATTCTAGCTTTAAAAAAGATCAAAAGGTGAGTGCACTTTCTATTATTGCTATTACTATTATTATTATTAACCATACATATGATTGCTTTAATGATCTAAATGTATGACCTTCCAGTCAGACAGCAGAAGTGTCCAAACTTCTGTAATCAAATGGGAGTCCTGGCACATCTATGCTATGCTGGAAGACCCAGTGGAAAATACATTAGTTTGTCTCCTCCAGCTTCTGTGTCCCTTGATTCATGGTCTTCTTCCCACCATTGTGACCCCTGCTTCCTTTCTCATAGCTCCTCCACTGAATCTGACTCTTTCACCTTCCTTCTTCCTTGTGAGGACACCACAAAGACATTGGACCCACCATGATAATTAAAGATGATTTCCTCAATGCAAGACCCCTAACCTAATCATATATACAAACTGTGTGTTGCTATGTAAGGTTGCTAGGTACAGGTTCTGCAAATTAGGATGTAGGTGTCTTTGGGTAGCCTTTATTCTGGCCCCCACAGTGAGCTGTGACTTCATTTATAGAGTGTCAGAATCCAAAACCAGGAAAGATTTTCATGACTGCTATTAGTGCTGCTCACATATACGTTATGATTCTTTCTGATTCTTTCTCTTCTAATCACATTGCATTATTCTACTTCCTAGTCCATGTGAAAGTAAGCATGCCCATTAGACTTGCTGCAGCCACTGAAATAGAAGTGATTGTGTCATTCTTGGTGACGTCTCATTGTTAGCAGTATGAGAGTTCTATGCATTTTTTTCTCCCATAACATGGCCATTGGTAAATAGTAGTCCTTCTACCAGCCCAGGTCCCACAGTGAGACAGAAACCTAGGTGACTCATGATGGACATACAGCATTAATAAGAAACAAATTTTTATTCTTGTTTTAAGCCATGCAAGGGCTCAAACTTGTCCACCCTGTGGTTCAAATGCTCAGGGAAGCAAAAACAATGTCCTCTTACAATATTACTTTCTACTTGTGTGTTTCCCAGTTTGTACCCAACATTCCCATCCGTCAGGCCCAAGTGATTTGTTTTAGCCAAAATTCAGCAACAATTATAGAACCACAAGATCAACAATCAAGCAAAGACAAAAGGAAAAAAAAAAAAAAAACGAGTGACATCCTCCTATAACTACTGAATGTGTGGAGAGAAAAATCTCTACGGTCTATTCTCAGTGAGTTTCTGAATGAGTTTCCTGATGATGGCAGGCTTCTCAACTCCCAGAAAGGCAATGTGGAGAAGAAGAGTTGCTCAGTTGTGTGTGTGAGAGGGAAAGAGAGAGAAAGACAGAGAGACAGACAGAGAAACAGGGAAAGAACAGAGCTATCTATTTCTTCTACCCCTTGCTTTGATCTAGGCTCCAATTTGCCTGCACAACCCCAGGCCAGAAATGCCAGCCGGGATTTCAGGAAGGATGCAGCAACATTGAGTCTAACTCACTAGATAGCTCAGAAGCTTGAATGGTGATGAAAAGCCGAGTCGACTGACAGGAGAGAGAAAGATGCCCGGCTGAACAAATAGACTTGACAAGCTAGTTATAATCATGTCTGCTACAGCTCTTTTGCTCCAGGAAATGTGAGAAGACAGATATCCAGACAGTCTGAGACCTAGTGGAGCAAGCCAGTTAAGGGCCAGGTAGAGATTCTGCGCATGTGTACTTGCACTGGGCATGAGCGTGTGCCAGAGCACCAGGCTGGAAGACAGCTTGAAGGAAACAGATAAGGTGTTTTGTGAGGAGGTGCAATGCAGGGCCTGTGTACATCTTTGAAGGGATGGGAAAGGAAACCAGAACACAATTTCTCTGGGATATAAATCCAAGATTTTTTCTTCATTAGTTTTTGAGACAGTTTTCAGTGAGGAAGGTAGAGAGAGGCTTTATAATTTGGGGGCTTCTTAATTATGAGCATGGCTTTGGAATCAGATACACCCAGACTTAAATTTTAAGCACTGAGGATATACAGGAAAGAAAAAAGAACATATTAAAGCTTCACATTCTTCACACATCTTACTAATTTTTGTTTTTCTTGCATTTAGTACCATCCTGAAACAGATGTCATTACTCCTCTCAGCCTTGGTTTCATTCTTTCTTTCCTTCAAGAGACATGAATAAAACAGTCACCTTCTAATTCCAGAAGAAATAAATAAAGTACAATTTCTACCCTTAAACAATATACAGATATACCAGGATATAATAAGTTACTTACTGGCCAGCAGCCTCCAGAGTGGTAGCAGGGTCACATTTACCACATTTACACATTTACCCAATTACTCAAGATAACCATTTAGATAGAAAAAGAAGGTATTAGAATCTCTGTTTCCATTTACTTTTCTCTCACATTTTCTAAATTTGTATTTTATGCATGTTTATGTCACATGACAGAACAATACAGTGACACTTATAAATAATAAACAAATGAAAGGACAAGCAAGAAGATATATTTTGTAGATACGAGCTAAAAAATGTGTACTGATAGAATGCATAATCAAAAACCTAGAGATGGCAATAGATTGTATATTTTTTGGTTAAGAGGACAGCAAGATAACAGCATATGATTCATCCACATCCACCTTCCTATCAAATTAGAGTTATGAAAATAGACTCAAGAGAATTCAAAATGCAGTCATACTGAACACAGGAAATTATGTTCGGTTACTTATCAGAATCATGAGGAATTCCTATTTATTGGGCAATGCCTGCAGCTGTTAAGCAGAACAATACACCAACAAGAAGAGGACATCTCTATTATATACTGTGTCTCAGAGACCATAGCTTCTTCATCGAGGGATCTGCAAGATTTTGTTAAACAATTCTGTGTAGCAAATAGGGCTTAAAACATTGATAATTATTATCTCAACACCTCAGGAATGTAGAAGCAGCTTGGTACTGGTTATGGATAGGAGTCTACAGGTCACTGCTGGCAGATACCAGCGGGAGTTCCTGTCATCTGCAAAAATAGGTTGAGTTTCACTCGTGTGACTGGCAAGTTTGTACTGGCAAGATGGTTTCATTCTATATAGACTCTCCACAGAGCTGCTGTGTGCACTGCAAAGATGGAAAATGGATTCTTCCAGAGAGAATGGCGTAACGGCCACTGTGGAAGCCACAGTGCATTTTATGAGCTAAGCCTGGGAAGCACACACTGCTACCTCTACCACATTGGGCGAGTGGCACAGATCAGTGTCTCTACACTGACTCCGTGTGTAGAAGGACCACACAGAGTCCTCCTGATTCCCGTAGGAGCTAATTCACTGGAGATCATTTCCCAAGTGGCCAGGTATTGCTGTCACCTTGTTTCTCTTACTTGCCCCCAAGCAGTGGGTGGGTTCATACCTCACATTGCCTGACTGTCTCTACTACGCTACTACTGCATAAAGATGAGGGTCTATAATTCTCAGAACCCACTCCAACTGTGACCCCTATACTGTAGTGAAATCATCTACAGACAACGTATTCTATTCTTCCTAATCTAAGCATGAAAGGAACATATTAAAGGCTACTGGACAACTAAGGATATCTCTGAAAAGAGCAAAGAACTGAGTCTTAATCCACAAAATGCCAAAACCACTTGTAAGGATACTCAAACAAAAGCACCACTACCATTGCAAAGAAGCCTCTATGACAACCAGGACTGAATGACAGAAATCCTCCCACTGCTGTGTTCCCAGACGCCAACAGTCCCACCACATTCAGTGTAAGCATCTTAATTTTGTAGACCAAAGTCTCATATTTCTCATTTCTGATTCTAGTTTTCAGACAGATTTAGCTAACTAAAAACAGGTTTAGCCAAAAGCAAACTCTGGGAAGCAATTTGTCTGTATTCTGCATTAAAAAAAGAAGAAATTGTAATGCAAATAATAATAAAATAATTCAGGTGTATTCAGGCCAGACAAATAATATTAGACACCTGCAGTAGACATGTCAACAGCAGAGACAAAATTAGCACAGAGGATATAAATTAATGAGGAAAAGGAAAGGTGTTTGTTTCTCTGCCAATAGCCACCGACCTATGCTTTCCAGAAAATTACCATGGTAAATACAGGTACTATTGACATCATCATTAATTGTCACTAGCATGAGCACATACTTAGTGTTGAGAGTAATGCCCCTGGCCATGCTTATTTGACCCCTTGGAAATCCATATGACAAGTCAGCTCAAGTCAGCCTATGAGGCTCAAAGAAAGCAAAGCGAAGATAACAGTCATCATGAACATTCCACTAGACCATGATAGAAATACATAAAGGGGGACCAGGGATTTCGCTCAGTGGTTCCAGCGCCTGTCTTGCAAGCACAAGGGCCCGGGTTTGATCTTCCCAGTAACCACATACAATACTGGGTGTGGAGTCTCACACGCCCAGCAGCAATCAGTACCACACACCACAGTGCCGGACATGGTGGCTCACGCCTGTAATCCCAACACTCAGGAGGCAGAGGCAGGAGGATTGCTGTGATGTGAGTTTGAGGCTGAGCTCAGGGCCAGCCTGAACTACAAAGCAAGACCCGGTCTCAAAAAAAAAAAAAATGCATAAAGGGTTAGTCTCCCTTAGCACGTGCATTTGGGCCTTTGCAGAGAATTTTCCTCGGACCCACCCAGAGCTTGTAGACTGGACTTGAACCTCTCTTGATCCTTAAGTACACATAATAAATTCCTTTACAGGCTCCTGGAACACAGATATTTTGAAGATCAAAATGCATGTGTAAATTTGTTTTCCTATTCCTTGTCACCAATATCACCTAAAACTACCAAACAGCACTCCAGACAAGCACACCAGAAGCAATATTACTGGGTTCAGTGGTCCATTGTCATTCTGGAAGGCCAGGACATGTATTTCCTTCCTTTTCGCAGTAATTTCCAAACTACATTATAGTTGTCTTAGTGATTAGAGACCAAAGACAATTAAGCCAGACAGCTTCTTCCCTACCACCCAGCAGCTGGGTAGTCATAGGAGCTGGGCTAGTCCAATCATACAGCTCAACTCAAGTGCATCTGTATCCCCAGCCCCTCCTTTCCACTATTCCCTTCATTTTTGGAACCTGTTTTCTACCTTTTAATTATCTTCTCTTTCTATCACCAACACTCATCCCAAAAGTTTGTTCCCTGCATAAATTACACACAGTCCATTACGGAGAATCAAAAATCCAGGAAATACAGCTTTTATATAATGATAGTCATTGAAATATTCAAGGTTTTTTCAGGCTACTCAGCTTTGTCAGGGTCAAGGGCCAGTTTTTGTTGGACTTGCTGAATTTTCTGTGTGTTTCAACCACATCAATATTTGTACTTTCTGCACCAAGCCCTGTCCTGGATAATGGAGACTCTAAGATAAATATGCACCAATCCTAGCTCCCCAGGTGTGTCCTACTAGGCATTCAAGGCTGTTTTAAAGCCTCCCCAATGTCTATCACTATCTTATCAGATACCTACAAATCAAGCTACAAACCACTGACCCAAACAAAATCTCTCCTTTCATATAAGAAAAAAAAAAATTCCCCAGTTAAGATCAGAACTCACTTGATTCCCAGGCCAAAGCTCTTTCTATTTCATGCTCAGTCTGCACGGAATGTCACCAGCAGACATTGTTGGATCCTTTGTTGATTTTGACCACATCGCTGACACTGAGATGCTGGCAGGCAGACCTGTGAATGCCCAGTTAAGCCCAGCTAGAATCACCTGCAAAACGGACACTACCTGAGGAGGAAAGCAGCCTCCTGAAGGCCCTGGAGAGCTATGTAGGACAAGCCCGGAGCAGAATGAGAGCGCGCCAATTGCCTTTCCAGCGCCCCACCCCAGGAGCATATGGCCTGTAATTAGCCACCTGGGAGACAGTTATTGAGCCACAAATGGAGAATTACAGCTTCAGGTGGGGGAAAAAAAAGCAGGAGCAGGAAGCTGAGCTCTCAGAAGACTCAAAAAACCTGTTTTCATGCAAAATACCTTCAATAATCACAAACAAAAAGAGAAACAGCAACCTGTTGCTGAGATGAATGTCTGGAAAGTCTGTGAGGCCCTGAATCCCTTGTGCCCCATGTGGGTCACAGGGAGAGGTCTTTCTGAGCCCTGCTGGACTGCAACCTGCCACCTCTAGGGGACACAGAGGAGAGATGGCCCCATTGACTGGGGCGGGGACCTCACTCCATGGCTCATTTTGTCCCACTGCCTGCTACTCTCCCATGCCTTTCAGCCCACACCAGGAGGAGGGGTGTTGATCTGACTCTTGAGGCTGCCAATCCAGCCAACACCTTCACCTGTCCCTTCTCTGTTCTCATTCCCCATCTGTAGAATGGGAACAATGTTGTAATCTCCTAGGAGATTACCTGACACATTGCACATGCTCGGTGAATTTAGCAGTATCATCCTTTTTGTTCTTATTCTTCTTTTTTCCTTTGAGATGAGGTGTTGCTATGTAGTTCAGGCTGTCTTTGAACTCATCACTAGGTAGCCCAGGCTGACCTTGGAATATGAGTCAGTCTTTCTGCCCCAGCCTCTCAGGTGTTTGGCTGGGCCACCATATCCAATTTATTTTTATTCTTTTGACACACGGAAATTGTACATATTTATAAGGTAGCACATGACACTTCAATGTATGTAATAATACATGGCATAATAATAATCAAATCAGTAAACATAACTCTTCAAACTATTACTTCTCTGAAGTGAAAATATTTAGTGTCTTTCCATCTATCTTTTTTTTTTTTACAGACAGGGTGTCACTTTGTAGTTCAGGCTGACCCTGACCTCATTATGCAGCCCAGGCAAGCTTCAAACTCACAGCAATCCTCCTATCTCTGCCTCCTGAGTGCTAGGATTATAGGTGTGAATTACCATGCCTGGCATTGTTGTGTATGGTCCTGATGGCTGATGGTCGTGAGTCACCATGCCTAGCTTTGTTGTATGTGGTTACTGGGGATCAAACCTGTGTCCTTGTGCTTGCAAGACAGGTGCTGGAACCACTGAGCTAAACACCTGGCCCCCAGCTAGCTTTTTTGAAACTTACAGGGCATTATCATCACCAGCAGTAACCGTATGACATAGTGCCACTGAACTTGCTTCTCCTGGCTAAGTGTAATTTCCTGCTGGCTGACCGACCTTTCTCCACGTTCACCACTTTTTCCACCATCACTACTTATCTCCCCAGCCCCCAGTAATCTACTCGCAACTTCAGTGAGATCAATTTTTGTAGATCTCACATTCAAATGAGATCACGTGGCACTGGTCTCTCTGTGTCGGCCTGGCTTACTTCATCTACCATAGAGCCTTTCAGTCCCATCGATGTCTTTACACGTGGCAGAATCCCAGCCTGCTCTGAGAATGAACAGTACACCACTGTGCATGCACACTGCGGTTTTTTTCCTTTCGTTAGCTGATGAACACTTAATTTGATTCTATTTCTTGGCTATTGTGAATAGTGTAGTAATAAACACGAGAGAGCAGATGTCTCTTTAACATCCTGGTTTCATTCCTTAAGGTCTATACCAAGTATTCTGATTGTTGAATCATATAATAGTTTTGTTTTCAATTTTCTGAAAAGCTTCCATACTCTATTACAATCTTTATTACAATTACATCTCTATTACAATCCTTGTTTTAGAGACACTTTTACTTCAATCATATCATCACTCCCGTGGTCTCACTGCTATGTTCCTTCTCAACACTCCTCAAACTGCACATACCCTGTCCCGATTCACATGCATGCCATCCTCCATCTCTGTACCCATGACCATTCCACGCAAAGCCCCTCCACACACATACGAATGTCCCTTCCATCCAGACTCACAGTGAATGGTACCTCAGGAAGCATCTCATCGCCACAGATGGAAATAACAAGCCCTCTTTTCAGTCTCATGATGAAAGCACCTCCTGGTGGTTCTTAGTACCCTATCTTATGTTCTAATCATGTGTGGCTATTGTCCCCCCGCTTCCCTAACTTCCTACTGCACAGAACAGCAGGGATTCTGGAGGCATTCAGGAATGAGCAATTAAATGAAGAAAAAAATAAGAATGGGAAAAAACTAGCACCAAGTGTCCAGCACCTTCGGGGGCCACACTAAGCATTTTATATACAGAGCAGATGTAACTCTCAGTCCAAAGATTCAGATATTTGAACAGCATCCTTCTCAGGCTGGAGCATAGCTGAGTGCAGAGTATTTGCCTAGACTATGCAAGGCTCCGGGCTCCATCCCCGGCGTGGGGGGCAGTGTCAGTCCTCATCCACAAAGCGCACCATAGCTGCATATGCATTCTGTGGGCATGAGGGCTAAGGGACGCCAGCATCTTGAGACACAAGGCCCCATCTTCCTGCCTCCTTCTCTGTCATGCTCTCTAGGTTCTGCCAATGGAAAGGACCAGGGTTCACAGCTCCAGACCCACACTTTGCCTGTGCCCTCATCCCACCCTCCTGAGGGAAGCTAAATCTAGGAGGTCTCCCTCTGCTCCTCCTCCTACTGCAAAAATCTCTTTTCCCTCTTTTTTTTCCTCATGTTAAATTTTGCTCTTACTCCATCTAGAACCTAAACGTTCTGTTTTCGTCCATGGCAGAAGCACTTCCCAACCTCTCGTACATGAGGAAGGAAACACTGTATGGTCCATCATTCTAGCACATCACAGAATGGCAGGTGCATGCACAGCCAATGTGTCCATGAAGGCCATCTGAAAGCAGATGACACCACATGTTCCCGCCACACTGTCTGTGACCCATCCCTGCTGCTTTAGCACTGAGCCTGAGCTCAGGGCTCCTGGCCCAGCATGAGGTCTGTAGACAGGGTCCAAAGCTTTAATTCTCCCCTGGACTAAAAGCCTCAGTTTCCAGCCTTCCTTCTGATCATGAAGTGTAATGTCTGCCCCCGACCTCATCACCTAACCAGTACCATCCTCTAACCCCTGCTACTCCAGTGTGGCCTTCCACCAGCCTGGGTCCACCTCATCCTCAGCTCTCCCAACACACTCATGGGGATGCTCTGGTCTACACCAGCCCTGGATCTTCTCTGTCTAATTTCCTCCCCATACTGCGACCAGGACCCCGTGTCCCAGGCGCCTGCTTCTGAATATCACCTATGCACTGGGTTTTGCTGGCAAGCACAACTGGGCTCTCCCACACAGCTTCTCTGAGGAATGATCCTACTCTCAGACACCACTATGCAATGGAAAAGGACAGTGTCCACCTCCCCCGGCTTGCCTGGATCCCCCAAGAGTCACAAGGCCTGGGCTCCTGCTCTCTGCACTGAGTAATTCTGGTCCTCTCTCCTGCAGACTGGGATCAGCAGGCTTCTTCTGAAAGGACCAGATAAAAGGTATTCTAGGTCTTTCAGGTCATGGGGGCCTCTGTCCTGACCACTTGAAACTGTCATGGCCAATAAGAAGCAGATATGGCTGTGTTACAACAAAACTTTGCACACAGTAAAATTTAACCTCGTATCACTTTTGTATCTTGTTTTGATTTTTTCTTTTGATCATCCAAAAATGTAAAGACAATTTGTTACACTGTTTAACTGTTTAGTGAGTTTAGTCATAAGTCTTACAAAAAGAAGAAGACTGCCACGTGGCTGGTCAGCCCTAAGTACAGAGGAACAAGCACCAGATTTAGAATCAGACAGCCAATTAATCCCCATTCTACCACTTCCCAGCCCAAACTTTGGACAAGTTACTTCAAGTTTCTGGATCTGACTTCTGATCAAAAAACCTTGGAATGTAACAGGACTGTTATAAGATTTATCTGAGATACAATGTCTCCAGGACTCCAAATGATAAGGTCCAGGTTAAGACAGTTGTGATTCTTAGCAGGCAAGACAAATCTACTACCTGGGAAACCCAAACTAGTAAGGAGGAAAATTTGTTTTGGAAATCCAGGTCCCAGGCTCAGCCACGTACAACTGCATGACCTTGACTGAATTCATCAAACTCTGGAAGCTTCAGGTTTTTGATCTATAAAATATCACTAACTTGTGCCCAATAGATTCTTCAGGGGATTATCTTAATGACATAAAAAATGAAGTATTTAGCAAAGAGTACATGCATACATACACACACACACACACACACACACACACACACACACAGCTATCATCTATTCCAACCCTGTCTTGATCTCTTTTTCGGTGCCTAATTTCTTTCTGCAGAAAAGCAGCCCAAGTTCTTTATTAAAACAGTCTCCAAAACATCTCTTTTGATGGTCCCTTGTGCTCCACCTGCACAGCACATTCCCTTCATCAGGGAGACCTTGCTGCTGAACACTAGCCCAGCCCTTGGAACTGACCTTCTTCTTCCATGCTAGTCATCAACTGTGGGAGACAAGCAAGAGGTTTTGTTTCTTCTTTGTCATCCGCAAGTAGACCTTTCTGGGTCTGAGGCTCACAGAGCTTTCCAGCAAAGGCTGCCCTTTGGCCCCTCCTGGGGTAGGGCATCATCACAGTAGTGTCTTAAAATAGGTCCCTGAAATTCTTGTGTATTCAGATATGGGAATTTTGGAAGGTGATCAGATCATGAGGTACGGGTCATTCCTACATGACTTTGTTGTTAGGAGGTAGGAACTCGGAGGAGGTGGACCACCAGGCCATGACCTGCAAAGGTCTATTCTCTCTCTTTCCTTTCTTTTTTCTGTCTCTCTTCCTGCCTTCCTGGCTGCCATGAGTTGAGCAGCTTTCCTCCTCCAAATCCTTCCACATGCTGTTCCTAGCTTAACGTCAGCCAACTGATCACACATGGACTGAACTCAGAAACTATGGACCAAGTAATCCTCTCCTTTAAGTTGCAGGTGCACTGAGACTAACTGTACCTACCAGGGCTTCTCTTGTCTTCGAGCCTTGCTCATATCCAGGGCCTCGCTCATCCGAAGGAACTTCATGTCTCTCTAGGTCAAACCAATGCCTGCTTCCTGCTGGCATGTCTCTGATCTGCTACAGGCAGCTCTAGCACAGACAAGATTCTCTTCCTACTGGGACAGTTTCTGCACATAATCTCTGGGGGAGTCTAGCCCAAGCCTAGGACCTTGGCATTACTAAAAGTTCAGAGTACTCTGGTGCAGGAGTGGTTGTGGGTGGAAGGCAGATCTCTTCTTTGGCTGAGTGTCCTGCCTTTCACAGGTTCAGGCTCTGGGTTTGTGGCCAAGACGCCAGAACCAGGACAGAGGCCAGAAACAAGAAATTCCAGAGTGACAGGAACTCACAGAAAGTTGCCACTGGAGAAGGCAGAAAGCATGGTTTCATCCCCAAGTCTGAGGAACGAGGACATAGCACAAAGTCAGGACAAAGTGAAAGTTTGGTGATTTCCTTCCACACATGTCTAGCACTTTCCCTACCCAGACAGGGGCCATCTCCTAGGACTGGGTGATAACTGTGACAGAATCCCAGCCCCTACAGATCCTTGCCTTCTAAACCAAGAGTTTATATTAGTCCACATGCTCCAGAAAGGCAGAATCACTGGTATATACAGAAGGATGCTGGGAGAAGACTTCTTAGAGATTGGTTCCCACTAATGTAAGTGTTGAGACATCCCTTGATAGGGCGTGTATAGACTAGAGACCCCGAGAAGCTGGTAGAACACTCAATCCAAGTGCCAAAGCTTCAGAACACAAGGAGCTGAAGGTATAACTCTGAATGCAAGGCCAAGTGCCTGAGAACACAAGAATATTGCTGTGTCTCAAGACCACAGAACCTAGAGTTCCGATGTCCAAAAAAGAGAAAAAACTCAGACAGGAAGTGGACGACGAGAGAAACACCCACCTGTCTTTTCTCTGTTTGTCTCTTCCAGCCAGGCCTATTGGATAGTGCTGTTTACCCTGAGTGTAGACCTTGCCACTCCCACCTAGACCCACACAGCTGGAAACAGCTGGAAGATGCATTCAAAAATCACCTTTACCAACTCTTCAGGCTTTTTCTTAAACACCTAAAGTGAACCACTGCAGAGGTATTCACTTACAGCCACTGTTGTGTGCCCCCAAGTCCATGTCACTGGGCTCACGGGCACATAGTTCATCCATTTCCTTGGTTCTTGGCAATGGAAGCTGGCCAGGAAGACCTGCAGTAGACTTGTGTGAACACTGAATACATTAACCTGTTGAAATGAAAAAGTTGGTTGTAATAGCAGTTAAATTCTCATTAGCGAATGTAGGTGTTTTGTCTCATTTTAGGTTTTGTTGTTGTTGTTGTTGTTGTTGTTTGTTTGTTTTTTGTTTTTGCTGCTGGGAATTGAACCCAAGCCCTTCGCATTGAGCTATATCCCTAGCCCTTTCTTAGCTTGTATTTTGAGGCAGTTCTCACTAAATTAATCAAGGTGGCTCACTAAACGTTAAACTTTGGACCCTTATAGCTCAGTCATCTCTGGTGTCCTCTGAGGGCTTTCCAGTCAGTCCTCCACTAGTTTCAAGGTACAGGTCTCTGTGTACCTGAAAACATGTTTCTGGTATTTCCACATATATTGCGTTTAGTTTAAACACTCATGTGTCAGAGCTGTGGTGGGGTCAGGAGAAAGACAAAGCAGAAACAGTTCTGCCCTAAAAGAGAAGACTGTCTCTTTAGGACAGCTCAGTAGAATAGGTCTGAAATGTTGCTGGCTGTGGGTGGTGCACATTTGCAATCCCTGCACCCTAGGAGGCTGAGGCAGAAGGACTGCAAGTTTGATCCCAGTTTAGCCAATTTAGTAACCTAGTGAGATGCTATCTCAAATTAGAGAATAAAAAGGCATGGGATACAGCTCAAAGCGAAGGCCAAGTTCAGTCCTTCATACTGACAAATAAACTAGCTCTTTACTGTCCCATTATTCCCACATGGGATCACCACTGAGCATTGTTATGTACTATTCTTTGGTGATACCCAGGGGAAAAATTCTGCTCTTGTTAAGTTCATAGCTACTAAGAAGTGACTTCTTATAGGTCCCAAAGCACAGCTGAGCTCCAAGCTCATGTCTCCTGCCTGCCTCTGGGTGGGCTCATCTTACACATCTCACATGGTGAATCGGAGGGAAGATGGTTGTTTATCCCTGTCATCACAGGAGCTGACGCCAGAGCTCCTCATCCTCTGCTTCAAGAATTAGTTGGTGAAATGCAGGCAAGAAGGCAGTTAGCCCAACTGTAACAGTGATGGGTCGTTAACATTTTAAAGAGCCCATTCAAAATAATGTGCCAGTTAGACTCTGTTGGTTTCAGGCAACAGAAAGTAACTCTGGCTAATTTAATCAGAAAGAAACCACCTGTTGCAGAACATGCACTAGGTCCCAATATCAAAACTATAACTGCCAGACTTCAGAACAGGCAGCAAAAACCATTTCTAGGCTGGGGGTGGAACTAGCTTCAGCCCACTTACCATTTACTATTTTCTGGTTTCTAGTTTTCCACTTTCATTTTGTATTCTCTGTTTTGAGTCTTCTACTGAAGACTCAAATTCTCAAGGGAAAAAAACCCTGTCTAGCCAAGATTGAAGCTCATGCCCACCCTTAACAGCCCCAATGAAACTTCATAGCCTGGAGCAGCGACTTCCTCAAGTGGAAAGTAAGGTGCTGTTGCCAGAAGGAAGTAAACTGGCTGCTGGGCAGGCAACTGTAGCCCTTGACCAGGACAACAATTACTAAAAAACATGAAGCACAGAAGCCAAGAGAAAAATCAAGTGGTATGTGATAGACTGTGTTTTCCATGTATGCTTTTCTGACGGTCTGACACTCTTTTATAGGAAATATGTCCCATGTTGTCTTCCTTTTAGCTCAATCTGACTTTTACAATTGCTTCAACCAATAAATCATGGCAGAAATGATGCTGTATGATTTCTAAGACTAGGTGACAAATGTCGTCTACTAGACTTATTGGTCTTCTTTCAGATGCATGGAACTATAGCCATAGCAAAGACGTGGTAAGACTAGGACCCATGCAAGAGATACGAATGTGCTAGATTCTCAGTATCTCCCAATAGGTGGATCACTCACATTAGGTATGGAATGACCCCACATGGAAGAGGGGAACACTTGGCATGCCTGACCCCCACCCAGCAAGTGCTGGTTTCACTCCCCAGGTTTTGTATAAATAAAAAACCTTCCGCAGATCCCTGCAAGAGAGTGCTGCCTCCCCACTCCCCCAGGAGGAAGCACTGCTAGGATGATCAAGGCTTAGTAGATGATTGAGACTAAGAACTGAAAGTGCTCCCAAGTTTCTGCCTTTGGCAAACTGGCAGATGACAAGACTTTCCACTGAGATTGCGCCAGATAATAATCACATTTGGAGATGAAGTGCTTGAGTCACCTGCAACAGAGATAGATACACAGACATGAACCCAAAGCCAGTGACTCTGTCACACCCTGAAGAGGAAAGGTAAGGCTTCTATATGGCCAACTTTGCATTCCAGTGGGAGGGGCCACAAATCACTGTGAGCAAATAAGTCAACAAGATTAAAGTGTGTGAAGAACTACAGAGGAGATAAAGGTGAGATGATGGTGCCTCCTTTCAAAAGGGTCATCAAAGAAGCCTTCCTGAGGGAAATGGCAGATAAGCTGAGATCTGAACCAGAGACCAAGCATAGCAAGGGCTGAGAGGAAAATCCCTTCAGGCTACAGAACAGCAAATGAAGGCCACAGGGGTACAGATGTAGATATCACTGGGAAACCAGTGTGGGATGAAGAAAGGACAGATTTATGAGAAATGCTCATAGCCAAGAAGGCAGTAGCATTTCTGGAGGCCAGATGAAGAGGAATCTAATTAAAAACTGCTTTGAGCAACCAGTGTGGAAAGATGCAAACCAGAAGCATGCTAAGTCACAGACTCCTGACAAAGAGAACATAGAAAGAACAGGATGTGGTTATGAGGGTCAGTGCTGTATGCATCGCCCCAGAGGAGAGGGCTACTATGTCTATTGAGTTTGGCCACAACAGGGCTATTACAAATCCTGGTCCACCCACCTTAGTGGAGTGGTATAAACAATGATAGACAGGAAGATGGACATTTGGTTCTAATTTGGAGTCTGCCTCCAAGAAGTCCCTTTCCGAGTATAGGTCTGCATTGCATACTAGAAGTCCATTGTATCTGGGAAGCCTACAGTTCCAAACGTTTTGGCTTCAGATTTTTCACTTGCATGAACTCATTTCTCATGCAACGGCTCTATTCATGCACTTGGATATTTTCTGCCACTACAGACAGTGACAGATGCTTTTACGTACACGTCTTAATACTCATAGCAATACTAGGATGAAGGTGGCATTATTCCTGTCTCTTCTGCAGAAGAAAATCCACAAGACTCAAAATGGATGATATTGGCAGGATCCACACCTGCTTCTCCTAACTCTGGAGCTCCTGAGCCTTTTTACTAGTGCCTATGTATGATTCTTTGAAGGTTCTTTATGTTTTCTGGAAACACTCAATGTTGTTGCCAAGTGAAATTAGCTTCGAGTTTGCACAGAAAGCCAGGGATCAGGACCCAGATCTGCCTTGAAATCCCACTGTGACCTTGAAGCCCTCTGAGACCATTTAATCATCAAGAGGAGCAGTAGGCCTGACTCTCAGACCTTACAGGGCTGCAGCAGGGACCAGATGAGGCCGAATAAAGTGGTGCTTATCCTGGGAGCATCAGACCTTGCCAATAACTCAATTCTGAAGCCCTCTGAACTATGTACTCAGAGCTGTGGAGAAGAACAAGGTATGGAGCTTTTGCTGTCCCTCTTTTAGAAGCTCAAAGGAGGACTGGAAAATCGTGACTTCCAAAACTCACAGCTCTGAGTTTCTGTGGACAGCTGTGCCTGGAGATGATGTCATCTGGCATGAGTTAGAAAGCCTTCGTTTAGCAGAAAGCAACATGCAGAAAGGCAGTGTCTATAGTGTGTGTGGGCAAGGGACAACCAAATGTCTCCCAGTGTTCACGCTTCATTACCCATATCAGGGTCCCCTGCTTAACCATGAGAAAAACAAGAGGGTCAAACCACAGGAGGCCATCTCCACTGTGCTACTTAAATGTCCACTGAGCCCTCTCAATGGACATACTATATGTGAATGTACCGTGGGAAACAAAAAAGAATGAAATAATTTGAGATGCTCATGAAATGTTATAAACATGCTTGTCACGTCATTCTTCAGGCTATCTGGAGTAGTCATCAAAAGTCCCAGGAACTAAATGATTCAGTCAACTGCAGGGTATATCTGTATATAAAAATACTGTGATATTATTGTAAGGATTTTTCAAAGAGTTGTCAATGGATCAGGGAGCTGTGAGTATCGCATCTAATGTCAGGATGCAAAGTTGCCCAAATGTATTGGCTGATCTGCAGAATACACGGAGTAACGGCTGGAAGAGAAAGAAAGCATGGCTGGCAGGCAGGACTAGGAGGGAGGGAGGAGGCTTTTCATTATTCATCTCCCCAAAATTTTTCAATCTTCAGACAGAAAGGAGCCATGAATATCCACCACAGTGAAGAAATAAGACTCATGCTTATCATCAAGGCCTTCTGAACTCCAGAGAAAAAAAAGAGTCACGCACAACAAAATTAGAATCTGGATATTATCGGACTATTTTCAGCTGTAGCATTAAAATAAATGACAGATATTTTTGGTCAGAAAGTTATCATCTCTGCGCCTTTCTTAGGAAGTTGCTGGAGCTGGTGCTGAAGCACGACAGGGAAGCCAGGCTCGAGAAAGACAGGCAAAGACAAGAGGCAGAGAAAAGATCAGAATTCTCGACTGTGCAGAACACATCACTGAAAGACCACCACTGTCTACTGGAGAAGTGGCCTGAGACTTCCTGGAGTGAAATCTGCAGGGAAATAAAATGGGCTGAGGATGTCTGTGACACTAGGTGACTTGGACACAGAAAACAATAAATCCTTAGAGAACTATATGAAATGCCAATATATGAAACAATTTTAATAACATAATGATGGTGATTCCGAGATGGAAAATATCTACATATATTTATCAAGTACATGTCAGCCTGGGACATGGGAAAAGCAGAAGCTGTAAGAGGTGCTGACATGCATTAGAGGGAAATGTTGTCCTCCTGGAAATACAAGGGGAGGGAGAGAGCTTTGTAGCGCTACACCATCCTGACACTGGCAAAGCACAGAAGTTATCTATAAGCACTTTGCCACACCGAGGAAGAACCCTCCAGTCCAAGCCTCACATGGGAGCCCATCACCTAGTGGGCAGCAGCCTGGACTAACAACACAGGGACTAAGCTACAGATCTGGGGAACCCAAGGAATCCTGCCACCAGGGTGGATCCCAAAGGACAGCAGCTGAGGACAACAGCAAGAGATCTTATCTGACCATCCGCTTCATCAGCCAAGATGGCAATAAACCATTTTGCAGATAACAGGGAACATAATGGGGGAGACTTCCCATCTCCCTTGAAACTATAACAGCATAAGCATTTGACATTTTGCTGAGCACCTACTATATACTAGATGCTGTTCCAAACACTAACTCTTCTGAGCTTCACAACAACACCGTGGGTAAGACAGTGTTAGCATCTCCATGTGACTGATGAGGAGACTGATGAACTTATTCAAGACCAAGACAGTGATAAAGAAATATTTTAACTCACCTATTAAATCTATAACTCTCACATTATTAAACTCATACACTATGATGCATGTAGTATGAGGTTTTTACGATCAGAAACGTAGGAAAGGTCCAGGCATGCTGGAGCATATCTGTAATCCCTGCAACTTGGGAAGGCCAGGGTGGAAGATCACAAGTCTGAAGTCTGCCTGGGCAGCTGAGTGGGAACTATATCAAAATAAAATACAAAAAGTGCTCAGAGTAGAGTCCAGTGCTGGAGTACTTGGCTCGCATGTACAAGGTTCTGAGTTCATTCTCCATCACTACAAAAATAAACATGAAAGGGTCACTAGTGTTTTATGCAAACTCCTTGTCATTCTCATCAAGTCCTGGGGTCCATTTATAGGGAAAAACTTTGTTGGGGACCATACCCCCTCGTCACCTTGCCAACCTCCACAGAGATCTCCACTGGGACCCAAAGCCTGAGGGTGAAGTTTCAATCTGCTTAGCACCTGCCACACCACATGCTATCTCAGGATCCTCCTGCCGTGCCTGCCCCCTTAGCTGTCTTTCTGATGTCTCAGGAACTTCAAGTCCCTTCTTCAGACCTGGATTCCTGTCTTTTGCCCTGTGGAGAATCAGCCTAAAAACCCCAGACCCATTTGGAATGAATGGGACCTCCATTTGCTGTCACTTCCACCTGGGCCCAGGGCACAAGGCTTCAAAGATGTGAAGTCTTTTCCTTCTCCTTAAGAAAAGAAAAATGTGGGCCGGGGATTTTGCTCAGTGAATTGGGCTTCTGCCTGGCAAGCACAAGGTCCTGAGTTCAACCCCTGGTACCTTATATCACAATGTGTGTAATCCCAGCACTCAGAAGGCCAAGGCAGGAGGATTGCTATGAGTTTGAGGCTAACCTGGGCTACACAGTGAGTTCAAGGTCAGCCTGAACTACAAAGTGAGACCCTGTCTCCAAAAAAAAAACAAGACAAATGCTTCATTTTTTTTTTTTTCTGAAGAGATTCAAGGACCTCTTTTGGAGTTCCTGCACAATATTACTCTAACCAAAACAGACTTAAAGATCCAGTAAGACCACTTCTGAAAGACTGAAATAAAGTGCTTAGAAGAAAAGGAAGAAGTTTTAAACTCACAGCATGGTGACATGAGGGCCAGAAGGGGTCTGGAAAGAGCCCATCATGAAAGGAGAAAAGTAAAAACATCATTAACTTCTCAATAACCCATCTAGTGACTATGTTAGTGCCAACTGAGCACCTTCCACGTCTAAGCACTTTGCTCAGGATTTATGTTCGCAGTGTCACTGTAAGTAATCTTACAAAATGGGCACCAGTGTAAGTAGGTACAGACAAAGAAACTAAGACAGATACTAAGCCAAATCTATGCAGCTAATGAGTGGAAGATGTGAGATTTGAATCCACGTCTGCCCACGTTGCTGGCCCCCATTTTAACGATAGAGCAATCAGAGGAAAGACTCAGGCAAGAAGTGATTAAAAAGTGCCTGTGAGTACAGTGGCATACTTCCTGCATGAACCCGCAGCCTTGCCACTGAGTGGCACGATGATGAAGCCGCCCACACAGAGGGAGGGCAGGCACAGAAATCCAGCTAGAGGCCAAGACCACCACCTGGCACACGAGACTTAGGACGCTGTGCTTTACAGACCAGAACCTCAACTTCCGCCTCCGCACCATTAAAGCTGCTGGAAATTCACTTATGTTATGGGAAGATTAAAGGATGTATCCTCTATAAATTGTCTGGAACATTACTGCACATAACTTTCCCTTCGTGCTACCAACTCTCACCATTCTTCAATTCCCAACTATTGAGTTTCTAAAGAGCCTGCCTCTTCAATTGAATTCTCAAAGTAAGCCTTTTAAAGAGAGAGTGGAGCTAGGTTTTATTATCTGATGCAGATAACTTTTTTTGATGTCTATCAATCATTTTCATTTGTAAAGAGGATGAATTTTATATATCTAGCTGCTGGGAGAAAAATCTTTAAAGCTTCAAGATAGGAGTTTTAAAACATCTTTGCAGATGAAAAAGAGCAAAAGTTTAACCTTCAAGGAAAATAAAAGAGAACATGAAGTCTACTCTTGAACGCACAATATCAAAAAAAAAAAAAAAAAAAAAGGGCTGAGCCTGAGATTGTGATCACAAGTGTCTGACCTTGACATCAGTTATGCGGACAACAGAAGGGTTATTTATGTCTCATTTATTCATTTTTTTCCCATTTACTCTCTTCGTTCAGTCACACAGCTCTTCTCGGGTCACAATCAAGAGTCAGGCACTGTGCCGGCCCCCAAAGTAGGGTAATTATCTAAAGTCTCTGTACATACACCTGCTTTACAGATAAACAGGTACATATGCATAATTATAATACACAGTACATTCAGGGAAAATCCAAAGAAAAACATGGGAACAGTATAATCTTTGCATTTGGAGGAGCAAAGAGCAAGCATGGAATCAATAGGACCTGACACTGCCTTGGGGGGGGTCACAGAAAGCGCAAGGATGGGTCGTGTTTGTGCTGCAGTGGTAACTCAAGAGCCAGAAGCGAAAAGAACATTTTGTGGGCGTTTCTGTCTCCCGGATGAATAAAAAAATGAATATGCTAGATGAGAAATCCAGGTCACCCTAATCACCCATTCATTTTTGCTTACATATCCCTTCGTTTACCTGATTATTTTCCAGGTCAAAGATGTGAAGCTGGAGAGCACAGGAGAGGTTGACGTGCAGAATGGAAAAGACCTTAAGCATCGCTAGAATCTGAGTGCTTGTCTCCCCAAAACTCAGGCGCTGAAACCTACTTGCTTTGGGGGACGGTGCCTGTAAGAGTTACAAAGCCCTGAAGGGAGAACCTCTGGGACGCAGGACCCTAGAGAAAATGTAGGACGGAGCTGTTCAAACTTCACCAGGTAAGGACCCAGCAAGAGGCACTGACTATTAAACAGCCCCCGCGCCTGCCGGGCTTGTGACTGCAGATTCATCCAGAACTGTGGGGAACAACTTTCTATTATTTACAAATCGCCAATGGACGATGTTTTGTTACAGTTTTGTTACCCGCCAGCCTAGTTTCTGATCTCAGTGGTAGAGGAAATTATCTGTATTTCCCACACTGAGGACTGAGCTCAGGACCACCTGCTGGCTCTGACACTGAGCTACATCTCAGCTTTTATTTATTTTTTTTAAATTTTTTTTTAGAAAAATTCTCAATAATTTCTCAGGCTGGCTTTAAATGCGAAATTCTCCTGCCTCGGCCCTTGAGTAGCTGAGATTACTGGCAAGTGTGTTTTTAAAACCATTTCAGGTGCAGACAGGTTAAGAACTTCGCCCAGGTCCACCAAACAGAGACCCAGGGTCCAGGTTTCCCTAGACTCCAGCATTGTATGAGGAACCCTAGGCTAGGTTGTCGCCGTGGTAGACGTGTGTCTAGCAGGTCTGAGGTTCTTGGTTCACTAACAGCACTGCAAAGTCAAAAACAAGTCTATAAAGAACTATTACATACCCTGATGTCTGCGTTGCACAGAGGAGCAAATGAAACCTACAGGTCCGAAAGTCATTCTCCCAAAGCCACATGGTTCTGGGTAGAACCCGCTCAGGCAAGAACCGCCAGCCCCTGCCCAGGCCTCAGCGGCCTTTCCCTTGTGCACGCTGCCACCCAGAGGCTGTCCACGGGCGGAGAGCCCAGGAAGGCTTGCTTTGTCTGGGAAGGACAACGCGAGGTAGGAGGAAGCCCGGGCCCCCTTCCTGTGCCGCCCGCCCTCTCTCCGGGGCCTCCTCCCGCCCCCGCTGCTGCCCACGCGCCCAAACCTCCGGCTCACCGCGGCGACGCTTGTAAATTACACCATCTAATGATGTCAAACTAGAATTGAGACTAGAAATAGGTGCAGCTCGAGTTAGAGGCATCGTTTTCTATCAGCGTCATGGTGAAGCGTATGGGGCGAGGCAGGCATATCCCTTTGAAATAGTCCTCAGCAACCTGTGGGCTTCCGCGGGGAACTTGCGCATCTTTCTGAGAGGAGGCGGGTGGAGCCCCCCCCCCTCCCCCAGCCTTCCAGGTACCATCCATGGAAAGACCGGCTCAAAGGAAGAAGGATGCAGCGAATTATCTGCCCTGTCCCATTCATTACGGATCAGTTTGTGTGACATACCCAGTAAGTCTAACTCTTGGTAGCAATCATCCTTTTAAATAATGCATTACAGTCTAGCGAATGAAAAAGAGGGACCAGAGCACAGACCGATAGCACAGCCTAGTGAGGAAGTCGGAGATGACAGCCTCATTTCCCCATCGTCACAGGGGCAGAAGATAGAGGACACAGATCTTCGTTTTAGATGGGAGACAGGCTTCTAGGGGAAGGCTGCTTTTCAAGTCTGGTGATAACCGATGATGAATAGGACCGTGCAAAGATGAGACAAAGGATTCACACAGGATCGGATAGAGCCTACAAGAAAGAAGTCACTGTGCCTGGGACATTAAAAGTCAGGTCAGCCAAGATCTAGCAGTTCTACACTTTTCTGATCAGATGTACAAAACTGGCGCCCCTCTCTGGTCCATGCTGCAAATGATTTCAAAAATTCTTCAGAATCTGATGCTTCTCCAAGCACTCTATTAAATAAAGTGTCCCCGTTCTAGAGGGTATTGTCTCCTGATTACTTGGAGAGTTATGTGTTAGAGCCAACTGATAAGCCTTTCTATATAAAGAACTATGTCACTGACAGAGTAAGGAAATGTACCAATAAAGTGGGAGAAATTATCAAGTATCCACAAGGTATTTGGAGCTTCTCTGTGGTTGGACAAGGAATACAAAGGAGTAACCAGTGTCCCTTTCCACTGGTGAAACAGATATTTTGTCCCACAATCACTGAATTTCCTTGAGCCTTTGTTTCCTCGTCTGCAAAAGGCAGTGATGATTATCATCAGTCTTTCGTGTGATTCTTGTGAAGATTTAAACCACAGCTCCTGGCAGATACTAAGGCTTTACCGTCCGTATTACAATCAGTGTGAGTGATGTAGTAAGCCATCCAGTTCACCCCTCACCCCTGTCAACAGGTGACTGACGCCAAGCATTAGGGATATAAATTTGGCCACAAGCTTGGTTTTGTAGCCAGATCCCAGCCTCTGAAGTTTTGCCCAAGCACGAGCAATGAAGTTTTCACCTCGGATCTCGTCAGAGTTGCAGAATGGCAGCTGCTTCTCAATCTACTTGATCAGAATCTGCATTTTTATCATGATCCCAGGGCAGTTCGGAGATGCTTTGAAGTTTGGGGGTTTTTCTTCCATGAGAAAAGAGAGACTAACTTTGAAAAATTTGTTTTGCCTCCTGGTGTAGATAGACTCAAAGCCAGCTTGAGGCAAATTCCTTCTGTTCTAAAAATAGTCACTGTTTTTTTGGACCCCTCTTTGTAATGTAACTAAGTCCTTGCAGATGGATAGAACAGGACTGTTCTGTGACATTCAAAAAGGTTATGTCACTTGGAAATACCACAAAGTACCCTCTTCTGTGGACAAGAAGGGGGAGAAATGTAGATTCACAAAAAGACGAAAGGGATTCTTTGCAGAGAAAAGACAGAAACTCCTACACCTTCCTGATGGAAGTCAGTGTTATTAGAACCTCCCTCTGGGCTCAAGTGGTCACAGAGGGGTCAGCTGAAAGGAAAGAGAACTACAGAGAAGCTGCTATAGTTTGAAAGCAGTTTTGTTCCCACCAGAATTCATACTGAGATTTAATTCCTCGATGCAATGGCATTGAAAGGTGGTGGGACCCTTGAGGGGCTGGTCCTAGTGAGAAGTGGTTCAATCACTACTCCTGAAAATATGAATGTTGGTCTCCTGGTAGTCTGGGTCCCACAGGAGTGAATTAGTTCCTGCCCCTCCTCCTGCAGGTCCCACAAACTCTCCACAGCCTCACACTGTGGACAGCCTTCCAATGTATGAGCATTTGAGGTTCACAGTGAAACCACAGCAAGCACATAGCAAGATCTCTGTGGAGCTTGAGGGCTGGAGGGCTGTCCTAAGAACTTGACCTGAGTTGAGTAGCAATAGGAACCCACCAGTGACCTTTAGAAAAGAACAGTGTTTTCACCTTTCTTCAGCAATGACCTCTCAGAGAATCAGAGCAAAGATGATTTGAGGCAAAAATTCAAGAGGAATAGATCTCAAATCTGTCCTAGACAACATAGAAGAGAAACTATTAGGAAGCTTTTTGAGAGGAAGCAGACACCCCTCACAGACTCACTGGAAGAAGGAGAATGGTGGGGAAAGGAGGTTGCCTCTGAGCTTCAAACCTCTTCAGGCTTGAAGCCACTTGAAGAAAATGATCAGATAGAGGAGAAGGCAGCTCTGGGCCAGCAGCGCTGGTGGCTTTGCACTTATCATGAGGCTTTCTCTCCTTTTCTACTTTTCATCTAAGTAGCCCAGCAGGAAAACCCTTTCAATTCTGACAGTGTCCAGAAAGTTCTAAGAACAGGCAAGCCCCGTGTCCCAGCACATTCTGTCAGCCTGAGGTAGGAGGAATACTTTGCCACAGTGCACCAGAGCAGAAGACTGGGAGGTAGACCTTCCAGGTCTCTGCAACCAGATGTAAAGAGTTTGGTTACAATTTTGCAAGACATGAAGTCAGTTCAACTCAACAACTATTTTGGCATCTAGTGAATTCTAGGTACAATCAGTTGCTAGAGGTGGACAGATCAATGAATAATGACTCTTACAGAAAAGAATTCACCACTGAAAGTAATAAACAAATGCATCATTAAAATACCTCATAATTAAGGCCAAAGCAGATGTAGAACCCCGATGCTATGGGATTAAAAAGCGAGAGAGAATAAGAGAAGCCTAGCTCAGCCAGAGTATGGGGAGAGGGAGGAAAAGGTGTCCGGAAGCTCTCAACAAGGTCATGTGTGATCCCTGAGCCAGGTCTTAAGGAATCCAGAAGCATCAAGTAGAGCAAACTTGGGAAATCAGCTGCACTCACAGGCAAAGGCCACATGCAGCAGCACTATTTAGGACAATGAGAACACAGCTATCCAGGTTAAATCTATCTAAAAACAGGAGTTCCTCTGATGTCTTCAAGGAGCCCAGAGTCCACAACCCAGCTTAAGCACGATGCCCTTTGGTGCCAGTGTGCTGCTCCTTCTGTCCTCATGTGCTATCATAGATGGAGTCCTTCACCAAAGGACAGCATCTCCATAGCTACTGGAATAAGCCACCACCACATGGGGCCAATGAGGAGGTTGGTGAGATTTTAAAAGTAAGCCTCTCACTTTCAGATCACTTCCTAGAAGCTTCACATAAGCAAGCCACTTGACATTTCATTGGCCAAAACTTAGTCAAATAGTGCATGAATTGATGAACCCCCAAATTCATATGTTGACCCCTGGATTTTAGACATCACAGACTCCAGATTGCAAAAATTGAATTTCTGTTTTGCCTAAGCTCTACAGTCCTGTATTGTTCTGTTGCAGCAGCCAAAAGGACCTGAACTCAAGGCCTCATCCGACTACAATGAAGGCCTTGAGACAACTCTCCCTTTGGTGCTCATGCACCCAGATAAAAATCAGGAGTTCTGCAGGTAAGGGGAGAGAACAGATCTCTCTCCCTTGGGAACCAGTATGCATAGCAAACACGGCAAGTTTGGAGTTGTGGCGGGCGTGGTGATTCATGCTGGGTGACCACATACGTTTTTCCATTCCATGCCCCATAGGCATCCTCAAATTCATCTGGCCTTTACAAGTGTCTCTCAGCTCCCCTAGTCCAAATTGAAAATTGGTCAGTTAAGGAAATCAAGATAGAAACTTTACCAGATTGATAGCTTGACATTGGGAAAAAGAAGCAGAGTTGAGAGTTCAAATCAAATCTGCAAGCAGCCACCTGGCCCAGTGTAGGAAATGAAGAGTGTGCCCCACTAAAGTGATTATCTGAAACCTCAGACTGTGCCTTTATTTGGAAATAGGATCTTTGCATATTTCACTAGTTAAGGTGAAATTCTTATAGTTTATTCCAGAATTTCTCTCCAAAGCCCTCAAGTTCTGAAATAGATTTTGAGGAAGTTAATTGGGTTACGGGGCGCACTGCAGAGGGTACCGTTAGGAGGTGGATCTGGTAGGAACAGGAGAAAGAGGCAGGCTACAGGGGCATGACTTGAAAGGGTCCCCCACTCCCTGTCCCCTTCTAGCCATCTCTGCTCCCTGAAGACGTGCTGTGAGCTGCTTTGCTGTGTACCAGGCCCTCTGTCATGCTGTTTCTGCAGTGGAGCCAGCTGATCAGGACTTATGACTGAGTCATAACAGAGCTGCCGGCCTTTGAGTAGGAAGTGGGGGGTACTTTGTTCCAGAGATGAAAAAAGTGACAATCCTAGATTATGGGGAGGCCTAATTCCAGCGGCTGATGTCTTTCTAACAACAGAAGAGGATACACAGAGACGATAGCAAGACGGAAGAAGGAACTACAATGATGCCCATAAGCCAAGGAATCCTTGGGAGCCACCAAAAACTAGGAAAAGGTGGGATTCTTGTCTAGAATCTCAAAGACTGTGTGTCTTTACCTAACTTCCATTTCGTACTTCTGGCCTGCAGAACTGTGAGAGAACTAATTTCTCTCGCTGTTGAGCCACCCAGTTTGTGACAAATTGTTGTGGCAGTCCTGGGAAATGAACACACCCAGTGTATAACAGAGAACATGTAGAACAAAGCCCAGAAGGTACATGGAAGAATGGGGAGTTCTGAACACGAGCTGAACCCCTGAGCTAGCCATGTCTGAATCCAGTCCATCCTCATACTTCAGTTACAGGGGATGGTGTGTTCTTTCCCACTTAAGCTATTGTTAGCAAGTGAGGCAAGTCAAAGTGTCCAATTATTTACTCCTTCAGTCTTTTCACCAGTGATAATAATGGGAAGCTAAACATACCACCAATATGCCAAGAGGAGAAAAGTTTAACATGCTCTATGACCAAGCAAAGGAAGCTTCCATAGTGATGATATTGAGGTCTTTAAAAAATCTTACAAAGTTGGAACCAGGGATTTAGCTCAGTGGTTCTGACACCTGCCTTGCAAGCACAAGGGCTCAGGTTCAATCCAGCAATCAGTACCACACACCACAATGCCAGGCGTGGTGACTCATGCCTGTAATCGCAGCACTCAGGAGGCAGAGGCAAGAGGACTGCTCTGAGTTCCAGGCTCGCCAGGGCTACATAGTGAGCTCAGGACCAGCCTGGACTACAAGGAAAGATTCTGTCCTGGAAAAAAAAATCTTGCAAAGTCAACTTATGCTATGTACTTCATTCCTTTGTTCAAACTATTAAACAGACTTTACCATCTCTGAAAAGGGTAGAAATACATTTTCCTAAGTGCTACAATTAAGGTACAATTAAAAAGTTGCAGAACCAAAAGTCACAAATGTTCTTTGCTAGAAATCTTAGTAATTATCTGTTAACCCACATCTTTTGAGTAAATTCAGTGTTAGATTAACCTTTACACTTTATTTAAGGGGGAAAAAAAAGGTAATGAAGAAAGCAAATAGCAGATTTAAGTTAAATTTGTACTTTTTCAGTACCTAGATCATCACATTGCATTTCTGTTTCTATCTCTTTTCCAAGAAATATTGGTCCCATAATACTGTTTTAATGATTTCAAGAGTCACTGACTTGGAACTTTGAGATCATGAAATTTTGGGAAAACTATATGTGAATATTAAACTACAGAGAACATGTTCATTCATCTAAAGCTACCATCTCTGTTCACTGTAAATGGTTAATATTATGTTTACATGTGGACATCTGGAACCTTTGGAAGATGATTAAATTACAGGAGCTTATAGCTGATCTGCTGATAGGAGGCGGGTTCTGTCATTGGTGGTGTTGGCCTGGAATGGCTTCTCTTCCTTCCCTAGCTCCTTCATGGAGCTCCGCCTGCTTCCTGTCTGCCACGCAGTGAGCACTTCTCCTCCATGCCTTTGGAGCGACTAACTAGTGACCGAAATATCAGTGAAACTAAACCTTTTCTCCCTCAGTTTGTTGGTCTTGTCTGATACTGTGTCCCAGCAACAAGAAAGTAACTGAGACAGGTCCCTTTCCTGCCCGACTTTGTAGTTATTAACTTGCTAGCAAAGATCTCAATTCCCTAGATCTTAAAATTTCAGTAGTACAAAGTGATGCAGATTTTCTTAGTATTGGTGAATAGCTATCAGAATTTCTTTTCCTGAGAGTAGTTTTCAGTGTATATATACACTCTGTGTGTGTATATATACACACACATACCGTATATATACACTGTATATATACTGTACATATATACACTGTGATATATACTGTACATATATGACAAAACACTAACTTTCAGAAAAAGAATCCACAGGAAGACTCATCAATGAATACTAAAATAACTGGTGAAAGTTGAAGAGCAACTGGATTTTTGCATAAGCCTCAAATCATTTCATCTGACTAGTAATTCAAGAGTGGACAAACTTGGCGGAACCTGCCTTACCCGAGTGATCAAAGTGAACAGCACCAATTATTGAGAAATTCAGCGTTGTGTGCCTCCCGACAGGATACACAGGGAAGAACAAAACTGCTTCTTTTTCAGAATCTGACCAAAGTAATGTCAGACAAACTGAGGAAAATCCACAAAATAATTGGCTTGCACTCTTCAAAAATATCAATGGCATAAAAGAGACTTTGGAGCTGTCCAGATGAAAGGAGGATAGAGACATGAAGATTCAATGCGATGCTTGAGCTGAGATTGTATTTTGCTATTAAGGGTGTTAAATGAGGCCATTGGTAGAATAAATAATAGCACTGTATTAATGGAAATTTTCAGATTTTTGACGATTATACAGTAGGTCCTGTAAAAGAATGGCCCCAATTTTAAGAGATACGTACTGAAGTGTTTAGGAATAAATGGGAATCATATCTACAACTTACTTTCAAATGGACCAGAAACAAATATGGTCAGAGAGAATGGTAGAACAAGAGTGAGAGAGCCGGATGGGAAGAATAGGACAGATGCAACAAAATGCTAATCTTCTGAGAATCACCATGAAAGGCAATTGGTAAGCTTGAAGTATTTTTGTAAATTCTTTGTGAAGTCCAAAATTAGAAGTAATGAGAAGGTGGAGTTTTAGATTTACCTACAGCATCTGCCCCTGGTGAGCCCTCTGTCCCCACAGCATCTTGACCTACCAGTTCCCATAACATCCACCCATCACACTGGCTTCCTGGTCTACTTCCACTGTCCTACCTGCAGGTTCTTTGAAGAAGGAAGTGTGTCATTTTTGACTCTGTTTCCAAACCCCCTTGTAAGGAGATTGACATCACTTGAACCCTTCCACCTTAGACATCTCCGGATGTCCACTTTTCTCACCTGCAGTGTTTCTCCAAAGCCACCATTTGAGTCTTAATGCCTGATTTGCCCAATGTGGCTTCCCAGTTGATCCAAAGGACCCACTTTAAGATGAAAAACATGCACAGTGGGAATTAGTCCCCATGTTTACCACACCACTGAAATGCAGTCAACCCAACAAATGACAAAGGCTGCTAGGGAATGACACGTCAGCCTTAGGATTCAATGGTGGATGCTGCAGTGTGCTCCCCAAAACTTCCACCCCACGTGGTATAAAAGCCTTCCTTTACCCAGCAGGTAACTGTTCATTCCCTACTGTGTCTCTCTCAATGCATTTCTCAGGGCTAAAGAAAACTGTTCATGTTTTCACTCAATGTCATACTCTTTTCCAAGGGGCAACCTATACCCAGTATGTGGTCAAAGCAGAAGTATAAAGACTCTCGCCCTACTTTGTGCCAACTCTGAAGCAAATCCCAGCTCCTGTTACTACACTGCAGTTCAATTTACCTAATTTTGTCATTGGTCTTAATCTTAAGAACTCTTCATGATAAACTTCCTACAAGCAAATAGCCAGCTCAACGTTTGTCGCTCAGTAACCCATACCTACAGGGGTGAGGTGTGTTATAAGAAAAGGAGTTCTGAATCTGTAGCACCTGCTGGCCAGTTAGCAAAGAAAACTCATCAAAGCATGAACCTCCTAAAAGGGAAGGTGCAATTGTGAAAACCTTCCCTGGAGGTGAGTTGGGACTAAAGAGAGGTGCACTGTCCAGCACAGAAGCCACTAACCCACAAGGAAAGAGGAAGGGAAGAGGGTCACTGAAGTTTTTCATAGTCCTAAGACTGAGGAAAACTGTAGATCTTCTGACCACTGGGTTCCAACAAGGACAAGGTAACTGAAGACCCTAATGTCATGAAGATGAAGGCCAGAATAGCCTCCACCGGGCTGAGCTGATGGCTCCCTGATTCCTATATAGGAATCTTTTCTCAGACTTTCCTGGTCACCAAGACCTCAATGAGTTGTTTTGTTTAGCAGCAACTCGTATTGGGGTCTCATAGCCTTGCTGAGAGAATGACACACTGTTTGGGGGCCTCCCTTGGGAGAGATTTCCCGAGGTTTCCACTCCAGGAACCTTTTGCCGTTGCTTATTTTTTTCCTTGTAAGTTAAATGGCACCTTTTAGATGTATATTATGATCACAGTCATGATTGGGGATTTGTGCCTATACTTGATATATCATGTTTTTTTTTTCATTCCCATACCATCCCATTACAAAAGCTTTGTTTCCATTTTTCCCTTCTTTTCCGTTTCTCCTTCTCTTCTTTCCTTTCCCCCAACCTCCCTCCCTATTTGTCCTACTTTTTTAGACCTATTCTTTTTATTTTTTCTACTATACATTTTGGTATTTGATGTTTACATATGTGTGTGTTCTATTTATTTCACTTAACAGCATGGCCTCAATGTGTATCTATTTAGTTATAGATATATCTAGTTTATTGTTCTTTATGGCTGAGTAGTGCTGCATTTTATTTATTTAAGAAAAGCACATATCTTCTTTATCCAGTCACAATTGGTGGGTATTTGGGCTGTTAATATTTAGCTAATACAAACTGTGTTGCTATAAACAGGTGTGTATATTTTACTGTAGTATAAAGCTTTTAATTCTTTCATGAATCTACCCCGGAAGGCAATCGCTGGGTCAAATGGAACCTCTAATCCTGGTTTGTTTGAGGAATCTCCACACTGATTTCCACAGTGGTTGCACCAGTCTACATTCTCATCAACAGCAGCCGAGAGTTCCTTTCGCCCCACAGCCCCATCAGCTTTTGCTGTTGGTTATTTTCTTGATAGCATTCTTTCTGGAGATGGAATAAAAGGAGCAAATAAACATATGAAAAAACATGCATCATCACTGGTCATTTGAGAAATGCTCATACCCTCCCTGCTTTTCTCTGTATCCTTTCCTCACAACAAACTATAGGGAAGAAGGAAAAGAAAGAGGGGGAGAGAAGGGGAGCTAGCTGCCATTTCACACCATATGGGGTTTCATCATTCTTTCTCTTAAAATCGAATCTGGGTGTCTCTTTCATTCACAGACTGTCACTGAGTGACAATAATAACACCATGAGGATGATGGTGGGGGTCATAATTCCCATGCTGAGAGCAGACACCTTCTTCTGGAGCAAGCTGTGAATGAGGAGCTGGGCTGCTCCCCACACGATGCCAAGCCTCTTCCGCGTTAGGCTAGGTTTGCATCTCTGCGGTTGAGTATCAGCTTGGAGCCGGACTCGCTGCCTCTGAAAGGGCATCTGGGAGGTGTCACATGTGCCCTCGCTCAGGTGAGTCCCCACTGGAAATGGACATAGAGAAGATGATGGCAAGAGGGGTAAGTTAGACATCTCTAGAAGGAACTTCTGAGCATCTCTTTGCTCCTGGGGAAGAGGGGGGACTCCTGACTGGCCCCAGTGGGGAATGGCAGGGTATCCCTAGTTTTATTCCCTCTTTTATTTCTTCTGAGGATGATCCAACCAGGCAACAGGCTCAAGGATGTGACCCTCACTGTCAGAAGACAGGAAGCCATTGAGCAAATAGTGAAGATCACATATCTTTTATTTCTCTCTTCCCTTCGGCCCTTTGCATTTTCTCTCCCTTCGTCCTAGAATGCCTTTCTCCCATCTACCTCTTTTCTTGACTAACTTCCACTCATTCTATAGGACACAGTCTATGTTACACGTCCTCTGCAAAGTCTTCTTTCACTATTTCAGCATTTATAACCTACATTATGTTCACAGTCCAAGACCATTTGTCTTCCTACTAACTCTCTGTCCAGAGCAGCAATGAAGTCAACTGTGGCCATCTTAGAGCCCCAGCCCTTACTTTCCGGACACGTGCTAGTGCTGCATTAATAACTTTAATCTGAATGACTGCCCTTAATCCAGCCTTACCTCAGACCCCCTTAACCACTGTGCCAATTATCCATCTACCTCCCCTCATCAAATTCCTTCTTCAATACTTACTCTGGGAAAATAGACCCAGATCTTTTATTTTTCTTTTCCTTTATTGAGTTTATTGGTGCATTTTAGGTGTACATTACAATCATATTCACCATTGAGAATTTGTACCTGTACATGATGTATCTCTACTCTCATTTTTCTCATTCCCCTGCCCTCCCTGCAACTCCCCTAGGTTCCATATACATAAGCTTTGTTTGTGGAGGATTTTTACCATCAGATTTTTGCTTTCCCATGCCACTACATTTCCCCTTTCCCTTTGATTATTTTCTTCTGTATCACAATACTTCATTGTTTGGCCTCACATTAAACTTTATCAGTAAAAGGAGCTGAAGAGACTGTACAGGAGGAAGAAGCTGGTTTTCTCCTCATTATTGCTTGGTGCTACTAGCAGAGTTGGAGGTACACGCTGCTTCCCCCAGAGTGAGCTCCTACAGCAGAGCTGCTTCCTCAGTACCGGGGACCCGTGGAACCCAGCAGCCAGCAGCACCCTATGGCAGCCCATTTGTGTGACTGTGGCAGAGGCCTCTGGTAAAGACGCCCTTCTGAACAGCTTTCCTGGAACCCTGAAGAAGCAGATTCTAGAATATGTGTGTCGTCTAGCAAACTCCATGGCATGACATCACAGCAGTGCCTCTGCTGTCCAGTGAGAATCAGTGCGCAGCCTCAGCCATGCTTTCTCCACCTAGTGTGTCTCAGCCCTATGCTGGTAGCTGTTCCTTAAAGCAGCTATTGCCATTGGCCAAAGTCCTCACATCTTTCAAGCCCAGGCCTTGCTGTTCCATCCTTGCTGCCATGAAGGCATGTTTATACCAAGCTAGTACATTCAGAAGTACTTGTAGATTTTTCTCTCTTTAATGTATCCTGAGTCATACAATCACTGTTCTTCACACAGAACCACATCTTTGCTTAAATTACTTGGCTTCTGTTCTTTTCACCTGACAGAGTCCAGACTGATGCAACAGTAAAGAAACGATCAAATGTTTGAATATCACTGATCCTAGGCTACTTTGGGGAAGGGTTTTCACTCATCTAGAAAATCTGACACTTGGATTGAACTCTGGTGTGAGACCTGGACTACTTGGTACCCAGCTCAGCACCAGGTGCTCCAGAGATGCTTCCACAGAGATCCCGGTTAGTCTTTACCCACTCAGGAGAGGCCTCCCATGATGCTGGCTATCATGTCTCCTGGGACACTCATCCCCTACGAGCTGGCATCACAGCCATGAGGACAGCTGAGTTCCATGCCCGTCTCTCTGTTTCCCTCTTCTCTCTGGACGCAAATAGAGCCTGCATTTCGACCTTCCTCACTGTGAGGTAGGTGCACCTACATTCTGTGTTTGGGCCATAGGCATGTGCTGAACATGTGAACATACATGAGGTGCACGTCTGAACTGACCCACCATGGCCTTCTACATGCTCTCGATTCCTCCTCCCCTTCAACAGACTGAATGGAGAGGACTCCTAAGATCTAGAAAAGACATGAGGTGGAAGGAAGCTGTGTCCCTGAGCAGCCAGCGTCAGGAAGGTCTGCTGTGTTCAGCCATGGAGGGTTCGGTGAGATGGCATCTGCCTCATTCACGTCCCTTCCCTTCTCCACTGAACCATGCCTCGCTCAACTGTGCTGTTAACTTGTCTCCGACACGCTCCCACTAACTGCAGTGCGCCCCTTAAACACTCTAGGGGTATATCCCCAGATATCTGCTTCACTCTCAGCCTTTGAAATTGGTTTGAGCCTGACACCCACTGCAAGCTGTTCAAGGGTTCAGGAGAACAAGGAGCTAAAGAACACCTGAGGTTTTCCTTGTTGTTTCTGGCCCTGACCTCTGGCTTCCCAGCGGCCTCTTGTGCCTGTTTTTTAGCCTCTTGCCCCAGCTCTGATTCTTGTGTTTCACTCGATTCATGTAATAAAACTTGCTCATATAAGCCATATGGATTTCTAGCCGAAATATTTGAGGAGAGATTGATGGACTCATTGAACCAACACGGTGAAACTAACGTAAATTAATTGTTCTTTTCAATTACTTGAGAGAACAACATCAGTGACAGTGGTGGAAAAGGAAAAATATCTAGACCTCCATAAAATCAAGGATAACACCGGCAGCAATTATCAAAATAAACATTTGCAGAACTCAAAATTAATCAAGCTTCCAACAGTCTTATATATATTTATTCAAGTAAAGTGGCTGAATGGATTATGTATATGTACTCATGCCCCATGATGGATATTACCAGTATATACTGCAAATATCTAATAAAATAAAAAATTTTTAAAGCATAAAATTAAAGGATCAAACATAAAGCATTGGCATTTTAGTCTGGCTCATGCCCTACTCCAACTCCACAGCAGACTTAAAAATAACCAGACCTAAATCACAAAGAAAATCAAGTAAATGATTCTATCACCATTACAGCAGGACAGGGTGGAGTTGGGAACACCAGTGTCGTCTATTATCATTATAATCTGCCTTTCAGTTTGCTAGAAAATTTAATGTACAAGATTTGTTGTTGTTTGAATTATTCAAAGCTTGCCTCATGGAAAAAAATCCTTTCTCCTGAGGCATTTGTAATAAGTTTTGTGGCAATTGTTGCCTGAGGCAGTGATAACAGCAAATCATAAACTGACCAGGTGAAAAGAAAAGAGAGCTGAGATATTATAGGACTCTGAAAATTTCCTGGAACTCTCAGTGGTCACAGATGTGTAGAAGTCTGTGCTCGTGCCAAAGGACTTGAACAGAGTAGGCTCTCCGTTCTTGCTTCTGATTCATCTTGGTCTCGCAAGTAGGAAGTGAAAGTTAAGGCAGGGTTGTAAACTATATGAATGAATGCCCCACATACAGACAAAGCACTTGACCATATTGTAGGAGATAATGGTTCAGGCATTTAAGGACATAACTACAAGTAGTAACTGACCTTACATTAACCAAGCAGAGACTGCATTGTCACCAAACAACAAAAAAACAGAGGATTTCTAGAATCATAACTCATATAGTGCCAACAGTAGCATTAAGCAGGAAGGAAAATAAACAGATACTAAACAAAGAGAGTAAAAACAATCCTTACCAAGGTAAAGGAATCTGACTTCCAAACTAGCACATTTTATTATTTTAAATGTCCGACTTTCAACAAAAAATATGAAGCATGGAAAGAAAAAATACTATAGCTTACACACATTGGGGAAAGTAGTCATTAGAAACTGTCAGTGAGAAAGGCCAGAGGTAGGAATTACTAGGTAAAGATTTTAAGTCAGTTGTTTTAGATAGGTTTAAAGAACTAAAGGGAAATAATATTGCTTAAGTTTAAAATATACACTCAAAATCTTCAGAGGTCAGGATTTGGGGAAGTGACTGGGCTATGTCTTCTTTACTTTTTCCTTGCTGAGACACAATATTCAATACCCACAACTTAAAGGAGGAAAAGCTTATTTTACAGCACAGTTTATAAAGATTTTAGTTCCATAGTCCACTGACTCCAAAGCATAGTGACATGGCAAAGGAAGTACACTTTCATGGCATAGAAGCAGGAAGCTGAGAGAAATCAAAGGGGCAGTCATGTTTCTATAACTTAACAATGAGCAATCTTAATTTCTTAATGAAATTAAGAAAACAATTTTATTTACAAAAATATTAGGATAAATTCAAGATTTAAGGGAAATCTTTTCAATGAGGTACAAGACTTAGAAATTAAAACTACAAAATGCTGTTGAAAGAAATTTTAAAAATCTAAGTAAATGGAGCATCGTCCTGTGCTCCAGGATTGGAAGTCCTAATATTGTTAGAATGTCCATATTTCCCAAGAGAGTCTACAGACTCATTGAAGCCTCTGCTAATACCCAGTTACCTTCCTTTTTACAGAAATTACCAGGATGATCCTAAAATTCATATAGAAATGCCACAAACTGAGTATGAAGATTCATACTTTCCAATTTCAAAACTTACTACAAAGCTGTAGCAATCAAGAATTGTAGTATTGGAATAAAGATAGACATACAAATCAGTGGAATAGGATCCAGAGCCCAAAATTACACTCTGCAATTTATGGTCAACTGATTTCCAACAGGTGTGCCATGACAATTTAACAGAGGAAATAAGATCCTTTTAACAGTCTTTCTTTATCAAAAAATAAATTTACACCTTTGTGAGTATATTAAAATTAACTCAAGGGCTGGGGATTTAGCTCAGTGGTTCTGGCACCTGTCTTGCAAGTGCAAGGACCCAGGTTTGATCCCCAGTAACCACATACCATACTGGGGGTGAAGACTCATGCACAGCAGCAATCAGTACCATATACCACAGTGCCAGATGTGGTGGCTCACACCTGTAATCCCAGCACTCGGGAGGTAGAGGCAGGATTGCTGTGATGTGAGTTTGAGGCTGAGCTCAGGGCCAGCCTGAACTACAAAGCAAGACCCTGTCTCAAAAAACCTAAAAGAAGAAAAAGAGAAAAAAAAAGAAAATTAACTCAAAATAGATAAGACCAAAATGTAAGAGCTAAAACTCTAAAGTACTTAGAAGAAATAAATAGGCATACACCTTCAATGACCTTGGATTAAGCAATGGTTTCTAAGACACAATAGAAAAAACACAAGGTTTTAAAAAATTAGACTACATCAAAAGTAAGAAACTTTTGAACTTCGAAACTACCAACAAGGACAATTGACAATCCATAAAATAGAAGATATATATAATACCATATACTTGATAAAGGACTTATATTCAGACCATATTATTTTTAATCAGTAAGAAGATAAATGACTGAATTTTAACAGATAAAAATTTGAGTAAATAGTTCAGCAAAGGAGATATGTGAATTACCAACATACACATTTAAAAAATACTCAACATAATTAGCCATTAGGGAAATGCAGATCAGTGCTACTGTGAGGTGTCACTTCACATATATTTAGATAGCTATAATTTTTTTAAAAAATAGCTGTTGGCCAGCACATGGGGAAATTACAACCTTTGTACAGTGCTAGCAATAATGTAAAATGATACAGCCACCTTGGAAGAGGGTTACCCAGTTCCTCAAAAACGTAAACATAGGGTTACCTTCTGACTCAGAAATTGTACTTCTAAATGTTCTCAGGAGGAATGAAAACATACGTTTATTCTAAACTTATAGAGTGTTCACAGTAGCATTATTCATAATAGCAAAGAGCGGATACAACCCAAAGGCACACGGGTTGGTGCACAGATAAGTGAATTGTGCCGTCTTCATGCAGAGAAATGTTATTCAGCCACGAAGACAAAAGAAGTCCTGATACATGCATGAAGAGACCTTGAAAAATACCAAGTGACTGAGCTGGACACAAAAGACAACATCACGTGAACCTGTGTTCATACCATCTAGAACAGCCACACTCGTGATGACAGAAAACAGAGTAAGGGTTACTGCAGGCCCGGGAGGTGTCTGGGGAATAGGATGTGACTAACAATAAGTATGGTTCCTCATTTGGAGGAGATAAAAGTGCTCTGGAATTTAATGGCTGTGATGGCCGCACAATTCTGTGCCAGTTTTTTCTCCGTTGTCACTAACAATGACTCTTGACAACTGTCCCACTGGTCCGGGCACTCCTCTTCTCCAGCCTAGGTCCCACTTAGCTCGCTGTGTACTCACCCCTGGGGACTCCCTGGCACACTCTGATCTCAGGGATCGCCTTCCAGCCATAGCCACCAGAAGTAGGGTGTGGAGGCGGCTCATTGTCGAGTACTGTGTCAAGATCTGCACAAGCTCTAAGCTCCCTGTGCCTCGTTTTCTTTATTCCATAAAAAAGCTACTCACAGTGAACATGTCAGTGTCTTATTAGGCATAAATGAGATGAAAAATTAATATCTAACATCTATATCAAAATCCCTTATGTCATAATCACAAAGTAAGTGACAGGGCAGGATTCAAGCTGAAGCACTTGTGACACACAATGTATGAGGTATGATCAAAGTATATAGTGAAGATTAAATTTATTACAATAATAGACACAATTGCATTATTACTCCCTCCATATATTCCCCCTGTCCTCAGGCACACATCGCATCATCCCGCCGTTTTCTGAAGCAGTTCTGGAAGTTCCTTTTTGTGCATTAGTAGGTGTGCTGCTGGCATGTACCAGCCAACAGAGTGCGGCTCACGCGTCCTGGTGAGGCCTCGTCCTCTCATTCACCAGCTCTGCCACTGGGCGACTTGTGACTCTTCCCCAAAGAGAAAATGACCGTGAAAAGTAAATAGTTTGAATTGATTCAAGACATCAAGGTATGCACAACTAAAGACACTCACAAAAGAAGACTTATAGAACTTCTTCAAGAAGGGATAAGATAAAGAAGATGTGGTTCTTTTATAGAATGGAGTATTACTCTGCCATTAAAAACAATAAGGTTGAGTCATTCATACTCAAATGGATGTACCCTCAGGACATCTTCATAAGTGAAATAAATAGGTCACAGATGTGTAAATACCGAATCTTTTCTCTGGTACGGGAAAATGAAGTTGTAAATGAGTTGTAGTATATATAGCTGATATTGTGAAATAGAAAATATTTAAAAGGAAAGAGGATGTAGGGGTAAAGAGAGTGAAAAGAATGTGACAGTAATAAAGAAAAAAAGGAAACAAAGCTCATGTATATAGCAGGTGGGGGTTGCAAGGCAGAGCGTAAAGGGAAAAAATGAGAATGAAGTCATATCATATTCTGGTACAAACTCTCAGTGTTGAATGTGATGATGGTGTGTATTTATAATGTACGAATAAAGATTTGAATTTTTTTAAAAAAGTGACAAGAATCCTGGGATGAGGCTGGGGCTGAGGCTCAGAGGCACCATGATTACCTGGCAGGCGTAAGCTCCAGAGTTTGATCACTGGTACTGGGAGAAAAAAAAGAATGATAGGATGAGTGTGTTCAGTGCAAAGATAAGTATTTTTATAGGAGCTAATGGGGATTTCCCTTTTAAATTTTTGGTTGTTTTGTTTTGTTTTTTGAGATAGGGTCTAGCTTTGTAGTTCAGGCTGGTCCTGAACTCAATGTGTAGCCCAGGCAAGCCTGGAACTTGCGGCTATCCTCCTGCCTCTGCCTCTCGAGTGTTGGGATTACAAGGGTGAGCTCCAGGCCTGGCTCTTTTAAATTTTTAATTTAAACATCAGCTGTACTTTTGCAGTCATGCCGTGTGCACAGCAGCTCAGCTAAGTCTTCTCATTCTCTGTGCAGTATGGACTCTTATCTCCACTTGACAAAAGAATATATTGAGACACAGAGATGCCAATTAAACACGTAGTACATGTTAGCTATCAACAAGGGCAGCGACCTCGCACATCATGATTTCTTACCCCCCCACCACCACCAGTCGTTTTACACCTTGCAGGTATTGATGGCCTGTCACCTTTGCTTGGCTCTAATTAATATTCTTTCTCCTCTGTTAAACACACAGGGGGATAAATCAGCCTCCCTCCTGCAAGCTCTCAGCATGCCTGGACAGAAATTACAACCCACAGACACCTACGATGCAAAGTCCAGGAGATAACAGTGTTCCCGTAGGTAAGGGGAAGCTGAAAGGTGCCTAGTAACAAGCCGAGAGTTTTCTACAGGTGGAAATACTGGAGAATATCATGGACGAAGTGATGTTTTCCAGTTCTGCAAATTGCAGCTACGCCAAGCGGGCGTCATAAACGTGTCAAAATAATTAATTACTGAACAAGGGACCATTGGCTTGAGACTGTGGGCCTGACATTTTGCATTTGGCCACTAGAGGGAAGTCTAACACATGTTGGCTTTTAGGAGACATGTTGGCATTTGTAGGAGACCGTTGATTTTGTTCGATAGTATAGTAATCTTGCATGCCATCTTTTAAGTTTCTAGCTTCTAAGACCTTCAATAAGGCTGAGAATTTCTATCACACCTGTTCACAAGGGGATTGGCCTAAAGGTTGCACTTAAACATTTGTATAATGAAACAACAAAATTTTTTTTCCCCCAAATATGACCTGGTTCCCCAATCCCATGTTCCCAATAAGTGAATCCTGGCCACCCAAGACAAGCAACCTTTCCACTCCTTCTGGCAAGATTCTCTCCCCCCGATTCTCTGCTCCCCCAACTGTCCTCTACTCACCATCCAGGTCTACTTTTCCCCTAGTCTTCCTGAACAGACAAACTTACTGTTCCATTAATATTTATTACATTGCCTTGAAATTATTTGCATTATTTTAATTAAAATGTCCTAACAGAATATTACTCTTTCTATTTGTCTCAGGGGTGTCTCACAAGAGGCCAGGACACTCAGGTTTTCCTAGGCCTTTACGCTGACCTTACTCACTCCTCTGTCTCCCGGAAAGCTCGGGGTGTACCCTCAGTGTGTAGCAAAGTGCCTGGCACATGGCCAAAGCCCTCAGACTTAGGAATATGTGAGTGAACAAAAGAGCAGTCAAGATCCTCGGTCAGGCATTGACTGTCCGGACCATGACCTTGCTCTTGAGGTTGTCCCATGCCAGGCACCTTGTGCCAGAGTAGAGAGCTGCTGTCTGCGAATGGTGGCATCTCATGCGAGCATGACCCTACTATACGTCCAGCCTCCATGGCTTTCTAGAGCACTTAAAATAAAACCCCAACTCCCTCTCCAGGAACTACTTGACCATCCCAATCACCTCTCACCCTGTCCGCACCCCAACTCCCCACCAACCGTGCTCTAACCAAACTTCCAACGCAGCCTTCCTGCCTTCTCCTGGGCCCTGCAGCCTCTCCTCCCTGAACACCCTTCCTTCCCATCATCCCACGGCCTGGCCTGCTGTGCTATTCACATCTCAAGTTCAGCGTCACTGCTGCGAGTTCTGACCCGATCATAGCACCCAGACAAATACCCCCTGTGCCCAGTCACATCCACTGTCTCAGTGCTCTCCATGGTGCTCACTGGGTGCCTGCTGGTGGATTAGTTTTTTTCCTGTTGCCTCAACTACACACAGGACCCAAAAGAGGAGGAACACAGTTGTGAGAGTTTTCTGATGTATCTCTGGTATCCAGCACAGTGCCTGGTCCAGAGAAGCCTATTATTGCTGAGCAGAGGCCCTGAGATGAAGAAGGCAGCTTCTTCAGGACTTCTTCAAGGACTGTCGTTCCCAGCCCACACACCACTAATGTCAGACCTTTCGGCCAGCCTGAAGCATGCCTGGATTCCAGGAAGGGAGCCTGAGGGACTGTACCAGGCTGACCGTACCGGATCTGGGACTTGAGGACCAGCAGAGGCTCTGCCTGATGCTCTCCAAGTACTCTGTATTCATAGGATCAGCCAAAGGCGGCAGTGAGTAGGGTCCAGAGCGTGAGTCCAGGGGCCAGAGGCTCCACCACTGAGTCCTGCCCTCCACTTTTGGGGTAACCTAGGCTACACTACTGTACCACCCTGAGTCTCAGGCCCCTTGTCTATAAAATGTGGATGTTAATCACACTACTGGCTCAGGAGGTTTGGGTGGCCTTAAATTACTTAATAGTACTTAAAAGTTTAAATCACTGGCATACCATAAGCCCACCACAAATGTTAGTTGCTATTATTAATAAGTGTGCTATTACACCAAGCAGCCATGTGTGCATGTGTGTACACATGTGTATATGTGTTCATATGTGTGCCTGTGTACACTCATGTACATGCATTGTGCATGTGTGTATGCACATGTATGCATGTGGGCACATGTGTGTGCACATGTGCATGCATGATGCATGAGTGTGGTGTGTTTGCGTGTGTGTGTGTGTGTGTGTGTATGCCCCTCGTCAGCTCTCAGGACAGGAATCATGACTGATCCTTGTTCTTCCTAGGTGCCAGGCTCCTTGTCCAGTGCCTGGTATGTCCTATGACCAGTGGGGTCTTTCTGACTGAGCTTTCTGACTAAGATAGTTCTGTATTTTGGGGCCTGTAAGCTGTCTTGTACCTCACACATGCTCTCTTACTGCTAGACATGCTTCTGTTTCCTTCTTTTTAATTTCCTCATCTCTAATAAGATGTGTGCAAATTCCCTTCCCCAAAAGCAGCTACTTCACAAGAGTAGGCCAGACGCATACACCAGAAGATGGAGCTCTGCAAAACATCAAAATCGCTGTCCTTTTCCAGGTTATTTCTGCTTCCCCTACCCTTCCTGGAACAGCGGCACTCCAGCTCAAGGCCCCTTGGAGAAGCCCCCTTTGAGAGGAATGAAAGGAAACTGCCAATATGGCTGCCAATTTCCAAGGAAAACCGCCTGTGTCCATCACAACTGTCCTGGGCCAATACACCTTAATAAGGAAGACTCCGGCCAGTCTCTCTTGAAAATCTTCTCAGAGGCTGTGGAAGAAGGTCCACCATTTGACCAAGAATAAAGGAGACAAACAAGGAAGGAAAAGAACTGCCCCAAATCAGTAAGTACCTCCCGTGCAGGATCTTTCGCAGGGCAGGGCCATGCCCTGGGGGCACAAGCCAAAAAAGCTTTTCAGTCATTTCCTCCTGCATTGGAAAAGGTTGGAGGAGAAGGTGGAAGGAAGGACCTCACTTGTGTGGGTGGTGCCCCAAGCCAGCTGCCTGGGCAGGGCTCCTGCAGGGAGGCCCACCGGTCTGGCTGCTCTTCCTCCCTCCCTCACCAATTCCAGGCCTGCCAGGGACAAGGAGAACAGATATCCCACCGGAGATGAAGGACGAATGTGGCCAGGGAATGTACTTCTGCGAGAATCCAGCCGGACACTTCCTCCACATCAGAGACTCGAAGCTGAGAGGCTGGGCTGGGAGAGGGCCAGGGCCTCTGTCACCTGCAGGATCTCTCCCCTGACAGGCTGTGCTGCCAGCTCGACAGCTGAGCCCCACAATGTACAAATGATTAACCCAAGGTGCAGAGAGGCTGGGCAAAGGGTCCAGAGGTGTAGGATTAGGGGCGAGGGCTGGAACACTGGCCCTCCACAGCCCCGTGTCCCAGTGCTCTTGCTCCTCACGCTGAGCCTGGTCTCTCTGTACAATAGGAAGAGCTTTACTCCTGTTGTAGGGTTTTCTACAGATGATCCAGATAAGGAAAGAAAAGCAGCTGGAAGCTGACAGGCCTCACACAATGCATGTTGGGGGAGAATTTTCTCTTCTGCCTGTGAGGGGCCACTCAGACACTTCTGTCTCATTGTCCTAACCTCTGCCTGGGCCAGGTAGCGGGGCTGTTGGGGAGAGGACGCTGCCTTCCCATCTCCTGTATCCTGGCTGCCTGACTCGGGGCTGAGAGACGATGAGTACATAATTAGTGTTCCTGGACAGAACAGAATTCACTGAACCTGCCATGAACAAGAGACACAATGAGACCAGAATAGCCTTCAATAAGGCTCATAATAAGCAAAAAATCAGAATCTTCTTAAGCTCAGCAGACAAATGAAAAATGAAGCCAAAAAGAAACCTGTTCCTTAAAACAGGCAGTGAGTTCCTGCCCTCGCTCTGTTCTAGTCAGCTATAGTAGAGGGCATGCTCTTGTGCTCTTCTTTGGGGGAAAGGGCAACAGTTTGGAGTCTGGCTGGAAGCAGGAGCTTCTCCACTTTCATGATTGTTTGAATGGAAAGTTTGGATCCAAGCTGCATGACCTTTGCTGGCCACTTCTGGATTAATTTGCAAGTTTAAGTGACCAAATGACTTCCACAGGTGGATGTCCCTGATTGGCAGATGGTGAAAGTCAGATGCCTCCTGCAGTCAGACTAAGAGGCCAGGAAGACAAGGCATTGTATTCACATGCTCTTATGTGCATAGCCTCAGCTCCGTTCAGGGAGCACTTGCGGGGTGACCAGGACACTCAAGGGTTTGGAATAAGCACTAAGGGCACGGGTGGCTGGGATGTAGCTGGAAGAACATGCACTGCAGCCTGGAGTCTGCCTTTCACCTGCAAGTCACTACAGCGCCAGGCCTAGTTCATTCTTTGGCAAAAAAAGCTGGGAGGACTCAAGGAGGAGTGGTCACTATCGTGTGCTCCGAGGTCACACTGGAAGAGTCTGTGGTCAAATAACACCTGTCCCCAGCCCTGGTTGACGATCGATCACATTCTCTGAGGCAGCAAAGGAAACCAACTGGGTTTGCAGCTGCCCATTTTATATGGTTTCTCCCTGCCAAGAAGGTTGTGCACAAAGAATAAGAAACTCTGTTGTATAGGATGTTGGCTCCAAAATCTGCCTTCTCTGACCACGTGTCAGTTGTCTCTTGTTTTCAGGTGAACAGTTTCCTCTAGACAGATTCAGTGGTATCTGGTGCAGGTTAGGTACAGATGCTTCATTCGGAAATAGACACAATAATGAAGTCACCCAGAGTGACAAAATGCATGCGGGAAGAAAGCAGTCAAAAGGTAGAATTTGCGGAAACTCATGGCTCATATTTTGCAAATCATCATGGCGACTGTCTCTGGATTTGTGACAGCAAATCCTAGGCAGTGTGATGTTTCAGCTGAGCAGGGAGTTAGGAGACCCATCTATCCCATGCTCGCAGAGGCTCCCACACATCCTGACAGGATGGATTGCTCTTTGGGAGGGAGTTTTTCAAGGTCAGACATCCGACTTTATTTGCCAAGGAAGAGTTTAAGCCCATTCCCTGCTACTGAGACACAAATAAAAATATCTATTTGTTTACATTGAGAGATCAGGGTCATAGTGGGTTAGTCTTCTGTTGCCGTTCTAATAAATTCGCACAAACGTAAACAAGTGATATCACTGATTTCCTACCTTGTAGCTCAGTAGATCAGAGGTCTGGCATGAGTCCCATTGGGTCCCTGGTGTGGGGGGACTGCATTCCTTCCAGATGCTCTGAGGAGAATATGCTTCCTTATATTTCCAACTTCTAGAGAACTGTGCACTCCTTGGCTTGTGGGTTCTTTCTCTGTCTTCAAAGTCAGTTACAGTGGGCCAGATCCCAGTCATATCGAGTTATCCTAACCTCTCTCTTCTGCCTCCTGCTTCTACTGTTTAGGGTCCTTGTGGTCACAATGAACCAGATGAGATGGGCTGATTAAAAACCTTAATGGCATTTGCAACCTAAATCACTGTGGCATATGTCAAACATGTTCCCAGATTGCAAGGATGAGAACGTGTATATCTATGATTCTACCTACCACCCATGAGTAAGAATAATTAAGTCTGCGTAGCTAATGCATCATTCTCCTGTGGACTGGCCTACCCAGAGGGCCTGTCAGGGTAAGGGTGAAGATATACACTCAAGGTATCCTTCTCTTCTCAGAGCATGAATGGACCAATGGACCAAATATGACATCTGCCCAGATGACAGTAGGCTGAATCCTGGCAGTATTTGCTTCTGTGATAATTTTCTATTCTTGCAAGAGAGCCACCACCAACTCCACCAGCAAGTGCTGCCTTCTGCTAGTGACACCTTTTCTTAAAGATCATTACTAAAGCAATAAGTGGTCCAGCGGGCTGGATGTGCTCCCCTCCAATTTCGTATGTTGAGACCGTGAGATCCAGTGTAATGGTGTTTACAGCTGGGGCCTTTGGGAGGTGGTCAGGGACAGGGCTGCATCCCCTTAGAAGGGGAGACAAGAAGGAACTTGCTGTTTCTCTCTTTCATCCATGTCAGAACACATCAAGAAGTAGCCATCTGCACACCAGGCAGAGGGCCCCTCACTGAGACCCGACCATGCTGCCACCCTGATCTCAGACCCTCCAAGCTCAGAGCCAGGCAGAAATAATCTCTGATGTTTAGACACCCATCAATGTAAGGAGTTAAAATAGCCAAAGACAATAAAAACAAGTAGCCTGAGTGTCTTCATGTTTAAATGGGCCGGGTTTTCAGATCTACTATATGTAAGATTTAAAGTTGGATTCTCAAAGTGTGAATATATTTCTAAGTTCCTGAGGAACCTTCAAATCTGTCCCCTGGGTCCTCACATCATTGATTCAAATTCATGACTTCTTGGTGTCAAGCAGAGATATATACTGGAGTAGGAAGAAGATGCGGTCCTACCTTCCCACTTCACCCTGTAGCAAGCTAGAGGGTCCTGTGCAACACCAAGGATACAAAATATCCCAAGCCAGCACCTTTGACGGGGTCAAGGGGAAGAGAGAGAGAAGAATGTGAGCCAGGAGAGACAGGAAGAAGAGCTGGCACTGTGACACTGATGGAGTCATTCAGCTATGGAAGAGTTTGTACTGTGACCCATTTTTATCATACTCAGACTTTGATTGTGGCAATTTTCCTTAAATTTTGAACATGAATCAAAAGGAAAAGAACAAGTGGTTTGTTCCTAGGATCACACAATAGGTAGGAAGCGATATGCTATGTTTTTCAGTAGCCAAGATTCATCATTTCATTCTTTACAGTCTGCATAATGATGAGGATCTATTGTGACTATTTTGGGATCACTGGGTAGGTGTTATCTTTTATCAGGTACTGACAACAGCTGACATTCACCAAGATCTCACTTCTGCCAGCACTGTGCCTCGCATCACTCAGGCCTCGTAACAACGCTATGAGGTGGGTACCAGCATCACCTTGATCTTGCATAAGAGGCAAGTGATGCTCACAGAGATTAAATAACTTTCCCAAGATCACACAGCTGGTCAATAGCAGAGCCTAAAGGGAGGCTCACATCAGAGCTATGAGCCGATGGACTGTACAGCCTTCATGTATTCTTTACTCCCAGATGAAGGCCCTACTGACAAAAATAAGCAGCAGTATTTTTTCAAAGATTCCCCAGGGAGGATGACTACTTTCAGAATTATGATTTTAAATGTTGTGTGTTTTTTAAGTGTGATATTTGTTATTTGTTATATTGGGTTTTCTGCAGAAAGAGATTTAAAGAACAGTAGGATTTTGATAGGAAGATCTGCACCTCTAAGAGAAGAGATAGTAGTCATAGTTTTTTTTTAAACATTGTAGTTCAAATGCATTACCTTGTAGACCATTTTGAAGTACCCAGCTCCATCGTGTCAGGTAAATTCACATGGTTGTGCAGCTGTCCCCACCACCTATCGCAGAACTCTTTCCACTCTGCAGAACTTTCACCACCCAGTGAGCACTGATGCCCTCTCCCCTTCTCTCCAGCCTGGGACAGCTACGATTATATTTTAGATTTCTACGAATTTGATGGCTCCAGCTACCTTGTACATATAGAATCAGAGACAGTCTATGTCTTTGGGGACTGGCTTGTTCCATGCAGTTTAATGTCCTCAAGATTGACTTGTGTTGTAACTCGCATCAGAATTTCTTCTCTTCCTTGAGGCTGGGTAACGTTCCACTATCTGGAGACACCACATCTTTTAACCCTTATATCTACTGAGAGTTATTGTTCCAGCTCCACACATAGCCAGAAATTTTTCTGCTCCCCTCTCTTCTCAGTTTTCTTCATTTCATTATTTATACTTCTCCCTCCATAGGTTTTAGGCTCATTAAGAATGACTAATATAATGTTATCCATCCTTGTAACTCTGCTATATACAAAAATTAAACAAAAATCAGTACAAAGAAGCCCAAGTAGATGTATACATGGTTCAATATAAGCAGAAGCCTGCAAATTGCTATCATTTTCAGCTTCTCTCGAGAGGGCGATGTGGGAGGTAGTGAACTCCCTGCTCCCTGTGACGAGACACAGCCAACTGTGGGGAAATCTTGGCAGTATTTCCGATAATCCAAGTCACATGGGAAGTTGGGTGTTAGATGGCTTCTCTGGGATTTTCTCAGGAGTCTTCTTTGTAGCCAGTGAATAAACACCTCTCTGCCTCATGTCTCCTAGACAAGGAGAAAAGCTCATGAAGCAGAAATCCCACATTGGAGGAACTCCAGCTTTGACTCCTCCATCATCATCAGACATTGCCTGCCATCGGCATCACTCACAACTCACTCCTAGGAACAATTCTGGAGAAGCGTCAGGTCTGCAATTTCTTAATTGGATACTTGGCAGAGGATGTAGGGAGTTCATCAGTTCTTCTACCCAACCCTACATATAGATAAGAGAGGAAGAAAAGAGCCCCAGCCAAAGCAAAGGGTGTCAGTTTCTGCTTGGCAAAGTGGCAAGCGCTTCTGAGCAGACTATGGGGCAGCTGTGACCTGCTGTTGCAAAAGGCCTTTCGCCTGGTGTGACTTATCCCTTCAGCCAGCCCCCCCACCATATCCTGAACACACCAGACTTCTGCCTCCGTCCCCTCACATGCCTTCCTCTTACGTGAAATGCTGACAGCTCACCTATGTCCTCCGAGCCTTCCAAGGGTCTGAAAACACTGAGAGATCTCAGCACCTCAAGGAATCTTCCAAATACTGTAACAGTGGTGATCATAAGCTCACTGTGAGCCATCTGACATGGAGGGTGTGTTATACACATGGTGCTAATCCTCTAAACTAACATGCAATGGAGGATTGATGAGTCCCCCACTTCAAAGACAAGGAAAGTGAGACTTTATTTGCTAAGCTTGTATATGGCAAAAACCCAAGCATTCTTGGCTCCAAATCCAACATTCTTTCTGTGCAAAATAATCACACGTATTTTTTTTTTTCTTATGGTCCTCTCTGTCCTTCCAAAAGAACAAAACCTCCTTGAAATTTGGGATTGTATTTCTCAAAGTGCTTAAAATAAGATGCAAGTAAAATCTCATTCTAGAAATTTCTTCTTGTTCTCAATCTATTTCAAATAGAGTTTCTGCCACTTACATCGAGCGTCCTAACATATACAATGTAGAGTCTTACCTATTACTGTACAAATTATAGATCCTTGAGCAAAAGCAGGCTCAAAAGGTCACCTGGAGCAGATCATAAGACTGCACCTTGAACATACTCAGACACAGGAATGCTAAATTTGTCTGTGCAAAGGCATGGACCAACCATCTGAGTGATTCAGGAAAACAAATAAAAACATTTAAAAAACACACTATTCAAGAACACTTAGGGCAGCAGGACCATGAGAGACCATGACAGAACTTTATCTTAGTACTACTCAATGAGCCAGAGGACATTGTTTGCTGTTGCCCCATCTTTTCCCAGACCAACCCCACTCCATTTCTGCTCCATATAGAGCCTATCCTGCATTTTAGTTAAGAATCTTGGAATGTGACCTCTGAGAGGCACATCTCCCACTTGGCACGATGCCTGACACAAAATGAATTGCAGTTAGAGATACTTTAGTATTCATATAAAATTGTGGAGGATACCTAGAGCAATGCCCATAAGCCTCGAGGTCTACGGAGGCCTGGCAAGTCATGCAGAACAGTGAAGGACAAACCTTCAGCTCCGTGTCTTGTGGCTGATGTCAGCCTCAGATAGGACACCCAGGCAGTGACAGCACAACAGTGGATGGCACGAGAGCTTTGCTCAGCCAAGGCCTCAGCAGCTTTCTTGCTCCTACTTCTGATAGGTGAGGCCTTTCCTGACTGTTTAAGGAGACCATGAACCCTCTGGAGTACATGTATGTGTATCCTTAAGGTTTAAATATTGATGATTCATTTACACTGTTTTTATAACATTCCATGGGTTGAACAAACCTGAATCTGACCTGGGTTGTGCTTGCAGGTGGCCACTCCACAGAAGGAGGAGTTGAATTCAGAGGCGAGACTGCCTGGCAAGAGCACATGGCCTGCAGTGATCACAGACAGTGTGGAAGCTGAACTTCCGGGCAGCCAGGCCAGGGCATCTCCTACCCTCACTTCTGCTCTTAACTATCCCCCCAGGTACTCTGATGAAATAGGTGTGCAAGATCACCACCCAGAATCCACACCTCTCCAGTCCATGGCCTTGAATAAGTCCGATCTTCTTATAGACACATGCCTGAAATTGTGCACTGAGCATAATGTTCCTTCCTTCTACTAGGCTTTCTCCAAGGTTGTTCCTGGACCTTCAGAATTTGACTCATTCATTTGTTAATATTTTGAAAGCAAGCACTATCATCCACACAGCTTTCAACCCCAGGGACACAGAGTGAATCAGACCCAGGCTGTGTTTCAAGGCATGTGATGGTTAATTTTATGCCAATTTGATACCTGGATGTCTGGTCCTATACTGGCCTAGAGGTTTCTGTGAAGATCTTCTTTAGATAAGGTGATGTTTAGATAAAGTGATTCTAAGTAAAGCAGGCAACACACTCCTTGATGGAGTGAATCTCCTCCAATCAGTTGAAGGTCTTCAGAGAAAAAGATTGAGGTCATCAAAGAAGGGGAAAATTCTACCTTCAGGGAGTCTCTACTTGGATGTGACATGAACTCTTCCGTGGATCTCCAGCCTGCCATCCTACCCTAAGACTTCAGATGTGCCAGCCTCATACCCCTTTTCTTTCCCATTTCTTTTTTCTCTATACACACAGCCACCCCCAAGCCATACACATTAGTCTCAGTTGCTCTGTAGAACTCTCTCTAAATACAAGAGTTCACAGGCTAGTAGGAAATATACCAATTTCTTTTTATCACACTAAATTCATGTATGACATGAAAACATATGAAAATGGAGAAAGAATGGTTCTTCACCCCCAGATTTGTGAGCAAAACTGTGTATATCTGTACTCAGAAAAGCTCCAGGGAATTTTAGACCACAAAAAAATTCAAGAAGCAGCCAAATGTGGTGCTCCATGTCTGTCATCCTAACACTCTGGGAGGCTGAGGCAGGAAGATTGCAAATTTGAGTCCCATTTAGGCAACTTAGTGAGATCCTTTCTCAAAATGAAAAATAAAAGGAGATGGAGTTGGAATTCAGTGTGAAGACCCTGCATTCAATCCCACTGTGAGAAAGAAGGGAAAAAAGCTCAAAGCCTCCTAATTTTGTAGCACTGACGAGGCCTTTGGGCTCTGGTACTGTGTAATTCAGTGTGACCAAAAATGTCTCCTTCACTCTTCACTTAGGGGCCTAGAGTGTCTTTAGTGTTCATTCCAAACCAAAGGCGCCTATGTAAGGTAGGAATCCTGATGACAATATTCAACTTCTGTGGATCCAAACTCTATCTTCACCAGTTCAATGATCCCAAGGACATCCCTGGTATTCTCTGGGCCTCAGGGACCTCATCTGTAAAATGGAAATGATACCACGACCCCATAGAATTGCAAGGACCTTCACTGAGAGGGCGAATGTTACTCTAGCCAATGACGATGCACAGAGACAACTACCTGATCATGTGTTCACACTTGTGCACGTGTGCCCTGCAGAGCTGCAGTCAAACCATGCAGGATCAAGCTGCTGTCCTCTTAGTCATCCTGGACCTTGACTGAGTTTGGTCTTAAAACCTAAGGAAGAAACACCATCTATCTGTTCCTTCAAATTAAAAACAGATACTTCAGGAATTGTCACCAGGATGCCAGGTTCTTACACATGTCTATGTCTCTCCTTACTGAAACCAGAAGGCAAGAGAGAATTAGCAAGAGCCGAGTGTTCCGCGGTGGCCTGACAGTGTCCTGGCCTCCGAGCTGTGTCTTAGCCACTTTTCAAGTCCTTGGAATAAAATAACTAGCCTACACCTTAAAGAAGGAAAAGTTCATTTTGACTCGGAGTTGTGTCCAACCACCTTGAACCAAGGCAGAAGGGGCACAGTGGATGGCAGAGGAAAGCTGCTCAGCATATGGCAGGCTGGAAGCAGAGAAAGGAGAAGGAAGGACCAGGGACAAGAATACACCTGTCCAAGTCAGGCCCCCAGCCACTTGCTTCCAAGGAGCACACTCAGCTATGGATTGCTCAATTGGCAAATCCATCAACGAGCATAACATCTTCATGGTCCAATCACCTTCTACACATTTGGGACTTTGGGGGGACATTTGAGATCTCAACCATAACAAGTTATTTATCCACTTGTAAATCAAGGTTAATACACATATCATAGGAGCCTCATTGTTGTTGTTGATAACGACTTAATGAGATAAACATCCAAGGCCTGGGCTTCCTAGGGGTTGTAAACCTACATTATTATTTTGCTTTATTTCAGGGAAAGATGGTCATTAGACTACTGATAACAAATATTTTCTGTCAATTTTCCTGTTAATCTAATGTTTAATGAATTGGCTGGGTTGGTTACTTTTCTCTCATTTTCTCTCATTTATTTGGCTTACCATTTGTAGGGGTTTTAGTCCATAATCACCCAGCTCCCCATCAGAGTAGCACATGGGAGAAGGCCACTGTTCATGGCAGAAGAAGCAACAAGAGATTTTAACAGCATCTCTCTGTCCTTTCTATCTTATTCAGAGTACTGAATAAGGGATGGGGATGACCACCTCACAACCCATAAGCCATAAACCTAAAAAGAGAAAACCAAAGCTTGGGGTGTCTTGGAAGGCACAGAAAGTGGGTGTTGCCAGGGTGACTACAGACATAAGTAGGGCATACTTAGGGCAAGTAGCATTCATGCCCTCAATCCTAGTGCCCTCGGGCCTAGATTTACCATGAACCAGTCATACACTTTAGATTCAGCCACCAAAGAAAGGATGAGGCTTTGAGGAGCATCTAAATACAAGCCATAACACTGGTGTTTCATCATTTGCCACAAAAAGAGCCCAAGAAGATGCCTTATAGAGGTGCACTTCTCACTTTTCATCTAGGATCATAGAGCTGGGCAAGTTAGTTCTCACATCTAACTCCAGAGGGGACAGGTAGGGTCCTGGAAGTAAAGCCACTTGCCCAGGGGTTGTGGCTAAGAAGCAATGGAAGAATTGCTGCTCTCGATTGTTTCTGTCTCAACCTTACTGACCACAGGGGTCAAGAAGCTTGGCAAGAGTTTCCTGGTCATGGAGCTGGAGCAAGCACAGCAATTCTCTCCCTAACTGTGTCCTGTGTAACTTGGCCCTCCCCCTGGCCTGCAAAGTGGAGCACTAGCCAGTCCCTGCCCTTGGGCCACCATCAGCATTGCTGATTTCTAATTCTGGCTGATTATTTTGGACAAGTTGCCTGATCTCTCTATTTCCATCTTCCCACTTATATGTGTGGGATAATAATTGTTTCCTCTCTTTGGGGAAAATTTTAATGGTTTTTTAAAAACAGAGTTACATCATTTATTCCTCTTAGTTCACTTTGTTTGGGCAGCCAGGTAATGATCTGCAGCCTGAAGGCAATAATCACTAATCACAATGACAATTCATTTTGAAAAAAGACTTGCCAAATGCATTTTAAAACCATATCTCTGTTTACTAAGGAAACATTTTCCTGGGAGGGTGTGCTATCTGTGTGCAGGCATCCTATCATCGAGTGGGGGATGGGGATGGGGGCTGCCTAAAATAGTGTCCCATCGACTAAGAGGTGAGGAGTCCCAGGTCATCTAGGAGGCCTTAGAGAAGTTCTTTGAGCCATCTAACTTTTCATTTCCTTAACCAAGATATAACCAATGTGGACTATTAGACACTGTGGAGAAGCTGGAAAGATGGAGCACAGCACAGAGAAAGGAACAAACAGTCTAGAAGACCCACTCTGGCTCCAAGGAGAAGATCTCTTCCTGATGATGGAGGATAAGGCAAATGGGGAGGAAGTCCAGTGCAGTGCCCATCATATCTGACAGGATTTAATCAGGAACCATTTGGGGAAAGGGTTAGTCATCTGAGACTGAGCCTCAGAGGAACTGCAGAGCAGCTGTAGTTCTGGGTTTCTGCAGTCACTCTGCCACAGTAACTGAATGGATGATGAATGGCCGCAGGAGAGAGTCAGAGAAGGTGCAGGCTGGACGTAGACACCCTGGAAAGTGTAAGTTTGGGCTGTGAGAACAAGAGTCCTGCCTTCTGTGGTGAGAAGCCAGGCTCTGTGTGTGCAGCTTCCAAAAGTGGCTGGGTCTCACAGTGCTGGCCTTATGTCCAGAAGACTGCTTGATACACACACACACACACACACACACACACACCTGCAGCATGTGTGCATGCATGTCCCTCTCCCTACATCAGTAGAAACCCCAGTGGTCTGTCCTCTGCATCTATTAACAAGGTGCAGCTTCGCTGGGACAACTGCTGTAACCCTGAGTGCACAGACAGAGGGGCATCAGGTGTGGGGTGGGGATGACCACCTCACAACCCATAAGCCATAAACCTAAAAGAGAAAACCAAAGCTTGGGGTGTCTTGGGAGGCACAGAAAGTGGGTGTTGCCAGGGTGACTACAGGTGGACATGACCGATGGTCCATGTTCTGGTGGAGAGTGGTGCAGAACCCAGCATTCACACACAAGAATGTGAGTGTGGAGACAAAGTAGGTGTTTGCAGGAACTTGTCATCCCTCCTCCTCATCTGCTGCACTCCAGGACTGCAGTTCCTGGAAAGAAGTCATTCATTCAACAGCACAGAGACTTTTTTAGAGATTCATTTTTTTAATGTTTTTTTTTTTTTAGGTGTTAGGAATTTTTCTATTCTTTCTTTTATTTTTAGTCTTTTTTTTTCCTCTAGTAACTTGATTTTATTCTGTTTTTCCTTTTTCTTCTTTTCATAGTTTGTTCTTTTCTGTTACTTTCATCTAATTCTGTTCATTTTCTTTTAAATCTTATAAGATTTTTTTGTCCCACTGTTCTCTCCTTTTCATTTTTTTTTTTAGGTTTTTGGAGACAGGGTCTCGCTTTGTGGTTCAGGCTGGCCCTCAGCTCAGCCTCCAACTCACATCACAGCAATCCTCCTGCCTCTGCCTCCCAAGTGCTGGGATTACAGGCGTGAGCCACCACGCCCGGCACTGTGGTATGTGGTACTGGTTGCTGCTGGGTGTGGGTTTTCACACCCAGTATTGTTATGTGGTTACCGGGGAATCGAACCCAGGTCCTTGCGCTTGCGAGACAGGCGCCGGAACCACTGAGCTAACTCCCCGGCCCCCTCATTTTCTTTATTATTCACATTTTATTTCTTTCATTCTCCCTTTCTCTTTACTAGTATAAATATTGTTTTATTAATTTTTATATATTTAGTTAACTCTATGCTGTATTACCCTTTCTCCCGAATTGTTTTCTTTCTGATGATACAGGATAAACCAAGAAGTAGTTAGATTTTAGGAAATGGCCAAAGGCCTAAGATTAGCCATGCACAGTGCATGATGGAAAAATAGACACCAACTAAATAGATCTCCATCTAGCAACAAAACTATTCCTATATAATCAACCTTCAAACTTCAGAACACACATACACACACATGCATGCGCATGCACACACACACACACACACACACACACACACACACACACACACCAAAAGAAACATGAAAGAACAAGGCAACAAAATCTTTGAGAACTCCAAACTTCCCTAGATTTGAACAATGGCGCATTAAGAAAGAGATGATAAAAAGCCATATAATGAATTATTTGAAAGATAAAAGAATTGATTAAAAACCAGACCAATATGGTTCTCAGTGAGCTCTCAGAAGATATAACTAAACAGCTAATAGACTTCTAAAGATAATTAGTGTCATGTACTGACTGGTACAAACTCTCAATGTTGAATGTGATCATAATGTATATATAAAATGTACCAATAAAATCAATTTTTAAAAATAATCAAATAGCTTTAAAAAACATTAATGAAAACTACCTGAGTTAAACAAAACAACAGAAAATGTTGTCTATGGCTATACTACCGTGATCATACCTAATTTCCTCTGATCTTAGAAGCTGATTAGAGCTGAGCTTAGTACTTGGGTGGGAGAAAACATGACTGATCTTTATAGCAAAGAATTGGAGTCCATGAAAGGATATGAAATAGAAATCCAAGAGTTTAAACAATCTATTGAAAGTATGGAGAGTCGATGTGAGATTAAAAATTTATGGAACATATGGAAAATCAATGTGAGAATGTCATAACTGGCAAATAGGGTTGGGCTGGTGACTCAGAACAATGATAAAGCATAAAAACAACAGTAAAATATAAAAAGTTGATCCAACATGGTGATGTGGTACAAGGAAGACTAAGATTACTTAGAATTAACTAACTAACTAAAAAAATATGACAACAACAAAATGGCATAAAAACTATTTACAGAAATAATAACAGAAACCTTTCCAAATATGAGGAAAAAAATTAATACGGAGATAAAGGCAGATAGAACCCCAAGTAGCCATGACCAGGAAAGAACTTCTCCTCAACACTTCAGTTCAAATCTCAGAAGTTCACACAAAAATAGACTTAAAAGCTTTCAGTGAAAAGGAACAAATCACTTATAAAGGTAGAACTACTAAAACTACAGCAAACTTCTCAATACAAACCTTAAAATCTGGGAAAGCCTAAAGTGTTTCAAGCTGTAAAAGAAAATACCTTCCAAAGCAGATTGATATGTCTTGCAAAACTATCTTTTAAAATTGATGAAAACTAAGGACTTCCCATGGAAAGGAGCACTTAAGAAATTTGTGACATAAAAGTAGCACTCCAAAAATTCTGAAGGACTTCTTAGAAAAGAAAAATGAAGCAAACAATGCCAAACTGTCTAATGGAATAAACACATCAGACAGAATGAGCAGTAAAACAAGTAGAAATAAAAGGAATCAGCAGCAAGAAAATAATACAAGAACAACAATAAGTAAACATTGTCTAGTGATAACTCTTGATGTGAATATGCTCATTCCCTGGGCAAAAGAGACAGATTGGTAGAATGAATGGGTACAAAAACAACAGTGTACACCATCAAAGAAGCACATTTAATCCAAAAATAAGTTTATAAATAAAAAAATCAAAGGGTGGAAGACAGTATTCCATGCAGTGGGAACCCCAAAACGAGTTTGAGAACCTATTCTATTGTCTTAGTTATTTTTCTTATTGCTGAGACAAACTATTCAGCTCCTGAAAGTTAAAGAAGGAAAGGTTTATTTTAGCTCACAGTTTGTAGACGTTTCAGTCCATAGTCAGCAGACTCCAAGGCAGGGGCAGCATGCAGAGGAGGAACAGTCCATAACAGAGCAGACAATGAAGTGAGTGGTAACTATTGTGTCATCCATGCCCAGAGTGGCCTTCTCATTATCCAAAAATAAAATTATGCCAAACCAATTAGTGGGCTAATCCAGTACCATAGCCCCTACTCTAATAACACACACCCCAAATTCTGCCACCTCCAAAAACCTCTGCCTCTGGGTATGTGAGCATTCAGGAAGACATCTAGATAGAAGCAATCACATGTATTTTCAAATAAAGTGAATTTCAAGCCGAAACTTTGGAAAGGTAATGTTTACCTTATGCCATCATATGTTGGAGGTATTTTAACTTTCTTTTCATTTGTATAGAGACTTCCAGTTAAGAATTTGCCTTAAATCTCAGAGGAGACATTTTTCCCCCCAGGAACTTGAGTTGAACCAACCCTTTGAACAGATGGACTTAATATATATTTACAGAATGTTCCACGCCACAACATATTCTTCTTAGCAGCATAAAACTTTCTTTCTTTCTTCCTCCTGTTAGCACATAATGCATACTTAAGGAAATGCAAAAGAGTCAGAATTATTCCATGTATATCATCAGATCACAGTGCAATGAAACTAGAAATCAATGGTAAAATCAACCACAGAAATTTTCCAAATAAATGGAAATTAAATAATGCATTCTTGAATAACAAAAGGATCATACAAGAAATTAGACAACTCATAGAATCAAATGACTGGGCTAGTGCAATGTACCAAAACCTATGGCACATGGTAAAAGCAGTCCTAAAACAGAAGTTTTAGCTGTGACTGCCCAGACCAAATCCAAAGAACAACTTAGTAATTCACTTCCATTGCCTAGAAAAACAAGAAAAATTCAAATCTGAAATGAGTACAAGGAAGAAAAGTATAGAGATCAGAACAGAAATCATGAAACAGAAGCCAGAGCTGATTCTGTGAGAGAATCAACAAAATAGGAAAAAAAAAAAAACTCACAAAGCTACATTGATAAAGATAATATGGCATTGGCACAAAAACAGACATGGTTCAGGGGAACAGAAGAGAGGAAGCAAGTGCAACCCTAGATACATTCAGCCATCTGATCTTTGACAAAAGTGTCAGAAATACACTGGAGCAAAGAGAGCCTCTTTATCAAATGGTGGTGGGAAACCTGGCTATACACACGCAAAAGGCTGAATATAGACCCCAATCCCTCACAAGGTATTAAACTAAAATAAGATTTGATGAAAAATCTAAATGTTAAAACACAATCACTCAATGTACTGGAAGATCTGATGGGCACAACTTACAAAAACATAGGCATATGCAGGGACTTTCTGAACAGAATTCGGATTGTGCAAGAAATAACAAGAACCGGTAGTGGATGAAGAAGATGTGGGTACACAATGGAGTTCTACTCCCAATAAAGAAGGATAAACTGGAAACATTTCTAGTAAGTGGCTGTACTGGAGACCACACTGTGAAACAAAATAAATCAGACATGCATGTTCAAATATGGTATGGTTTCTCAGACGTGAGAAACTGCAAGGGTCAATAAGGACCAAAATATATATTGTGAAATAGGAAAGATTTGTTCAAATGGGAAGGGGAACTATGGAGAGGGTGGGGGAAAACGAAGGAAAGAAAAGGGAAGAAAAAGAGAAGGAAAAATGGAAAGCAAGTTTTTATAAGTAAAGAGGGAAAGTGGAATTTATATGGAATAGAGTACTACTCTGCCATAATCTTGAGTCTTGAAGGAAAATAGATGCATTTTGAGACTATAATGTTAAATACACAAAACAGATGCCCAAGCCTAAATACTACATAATTTCTCTTATATGAAAAACAAAAATATAAATAAAATTAAAAGCAAAATAAAAGAGAAATAATGAGTAATAGGAAGATAGATCTTATGCAAAAAGGAAGGAGATTAAAAAATGGAGTGAGTGGAAAAGGTGGGGAGGTAAAAAGGATTTAAGAAAAATGTTAAGATGTGTTATGTACATGTACCAATTTCCCATGATGAATGCAACCATTATACATCATAAACAGGTACTAATAAAATTAAAAAATAAAATGACTTCTAAAGAGGCACTTCAATGACATCAGAGATGAAGAACTTAGGCTGTACATAAAATTATAGGTTAGTATTATCTTAATTACGAATATGGAAGATAAAGGGTAAAAGAAACTGTTACATTAACAGAGGCCAATTGCCTCTGCCTAAGTTACCAAGAACTAGAAGAAGGGCTCAAAATGAAGTTCCTGGCTAAAGAACATGACTGAACTGTTAGAGAAACTGCATGAGAAATGAATTCTCAAATACTTTGAAAAATCCAAAGGCAAAGGAAAAATGAAATTGGGACATGAACCAAAGTAGCTTGTACAGAAAAGTTATTGTCTTTATGTGCCCATGTCCTTTACTATGGATTATAATTTTTAAAAAATGTTAGTTTGTGCATTTTCCAGAGTATTCATTCTTTTCTTTCCCTCTAACAATATTTCTGCACCCACTAGAAGGCATATTCTGCCTGTCCTTTAAATGAGTCCTACAAGTATCTGTGGAAGTTTGGCAGTAAATCTTCAGTACCTAATGCAGTAAATCTTTTTATTTATGCTGCCAGATCACCAGTAGAGTCTGGCTCAGTTACTTGAGAGTTCAGACAAAAACCATGCACATTTTCTCTACGCTGGACTAAAATTGCACTCTTTTACACAGACAGATCGTGTATCCTGGTCTTTGCATTTCAGAAATCCTGTATGCTCTAGGTACCTCAAATAATGATTCCCATTCCACTAATCCCTGAGCCTTTTTGGATACAACCGTAATCATCACTCTGAGATTTCAGACAAGTGCTCTGCATGTGAGGTTCACTTCCTACATGACAGCGAGTAATATGAACTACATAAGTATAGACCTTAAGATGGAGGCAGAGATCACTAGATGTACTATTTTCCTAAAATAAAAGGATCTATTTTCAAACAGACAAAAACTACCCTGCTTCATCAGATAAAGAATGGTAAGGCCATTGACACTAGGAGACCAATTCCGCCTTAACAATCAAGGAGGGACTTTGCCTTCAAGTTCAAGAGCATTCCATGGGGCATTCATCTTAAAATAAAATATATTTTTATATATGGCCAGACCTCAGGCAGCATTTCATGGAAACAGCATGAGGCAAAGAACCAGGAGGTTTGTATTTGGACTCAGCCCTTGAGCTTCTTCTGAGGGAATTTTTTGTTTGGCCTGGTTTGGTTTTACAAATGTCCGAGTCTCTTCATTATCACCGCTAAAGAAACAGACCTACCAGATCTAGTACACAGTTAGCCCTGAAAAAGCAAAAGGAATACAAAAATAAACATGGAAAATAGATGGCCCCCTTATGTACAAATTGAAGTTATATATTTAAATATACATAGTGTGAGTGGTACCTCAATTCACAAATGCTTTTGTTTGCAACCAATTTCGTTCAGAAGCAAATGTGTCTGGCACAATTTTGTTGTTGTTTGCAGACTCTATAGTGGGTAGCAAACACAACTGTGACAGTTTTTTCCAAAGTGGCCAGCTTTCCCGAACTCAGAGACCAGATTAAATTCTTGAGCTGAGATGTGTAGATGAATATGTATATTATATGTGTATAATAAGTGTACTATGCTTATCTCTCATGGTGGATTTCTAGTGCTGAGAAGGAGTCCAGGGCTAAGGAACCTTGAACTGGTAGGGTTCTATAGTGCCTGCCCTTCAGAGTGAGACTACAGTGTGAGCCTGTTTCCCATAGCAGTAACGAACACTTGAAATAGTCAGCTTCTCAAGGAGAAAAGTTTATTTTGGTCTCAGTCCATGATCAGATAGATCCATTGCTTTTAGGCCTGGCAGAGGGATGGGGGGTGCAGACAGCAATGATATACAGGGTGTACCAAAGAACAGCTCTTCACTGCTTGGACAGGGAGCAAAGAGAATAGAAGCTGGGGTCCCACTGTCCCTTTCTAGGGCATACCTGTAATGGCCTAGTCCCCTTGTTTAGGTCCCATCACTTAAGGGTCATAGTGCCAAGCTCAAAACCATGACTTTAGTACATGCGTTTGTGTGGAACATTTAAGACCCAAACTACAGAAGATGTTCACAGTTTTTTCCATCCCTGTGTTTGCTATGACCATCACATGGTAACAATATCCTGACTTTCTCTCAGGAAGCCACCCCAATAGATTTTCCAGTGTGGTTCGAGTGAGACCTACTCAGCTCATGAGACAGTAGCAGGTTAGGGCCTCACTGAGCAGCTGTCTTAGTTACTTTTCTTGTTGCTGAGACAAAATATCAGACAGTTAAAATTAAAGGAGGAAAGCTTTGTTTGAAAGTTTGTAGAGGTTTGAGTCCATCGTCACCTGGCTCTAAGGCAGGGTAGCCTGGAAGACAGACATCACAGAAGAGAAACAGTTCATGATGGGCAGAAGATAGCAAAGCAACAAGGGACCTAACAGCATCTTTCAACCCCTTGTATCTTATCCAGGCTACATACAGCCGGTAGCACTCACACCCTTAACCCTGGTACCCTTGAGCCTAGCATTGTGCCATGAATCAATTCCAGTGTCACACACTCTAGATACAGCCACCTCTGCAAAAGCCCCACCTATGCCTGGATGAAGCTTTGGAGCCACATTTGACACAAGCCATAATAGCATGCATCCATTAAATAAGGACACTGCATCGAGGCTGGGCAGACTACTATTAGAATCAAGGGGAAAAGGTGTGCCTTTCTGATAAGTTCTCAGCCAGCAGCTGTCAGCTGCTGGTGGTGGACGTTTTTGCCATCACTAGTGGAGAACTTTCCTGAAAGGAAAGGCACCAACTCACAAAGTAAAGTCAAAAAGATAAATTCCTTTCAGTGTCCTCTAATATCTTGGATCCAGTGTGCCTAAAGCAGTGTCTACTTTTAAGGATCAACAACAATTCGACTGACTTTTACTGTGTGCCAGTTTAAGCTGAGTCTCTAGAACTTGTGACCAAAAGAGAGATTCATGAAGTTCTCGAGGTGGAATGCAAATTTTTTTTTATAAATATACATGGATATATTTTCCTGGAGAAAATCAGTCTCCTAGAAGTTTCCCTAGAATCAGATTAAAACAGCCTGCTCTAATCTAATGTCCTCATGTTATAGATAACAAAACCAAAATCCAAAGAAAGAGAAAATAATTTTCCCCAGGCTCCAAAGCAAGTAAAAGACAGAACCTGGACTAGAACCCAGATCTCCAGCCTCTTCCCCTCCTCTCCACCAGATTTCAACAAATCAATGGCAGGTAGAATTGCCAGGGAGCTTCTGGCCGCCACAAGCTCAACTTCCCCCAGACAAGGCAAGTCAAAATGTCTGCAGGTGTAGATCAGAGCACTGGGATTACAGAAAGCTCCCTAGAAGAATCAAGTACATATTTGTGATGATAATTCCTTGATTGTAACATGAGAACAAAGAGAGAGATGCACACAAACCCAAGCCCAAGATTTGATACCTAACATTGAATATCTTACTCTCCTCAGGCACTTTGGAAGGAATATGTGTGCAAATTTGATTTTGTAGTCGTTTGAGACATTCGGGCTGACCTTGAACTCACTAGGTAGTCCAAGCTGGTCTCTAACTCTTCGCAATTCTTCTACCTCAGCCTCTCAAGTGCTAGGATTGCAGACATGTGCCACTACATTTGCCTCAGGTGTGCAAATGTGAAAAAAACACAGTAACCTACCTGAAAAACACTTTCATCTATCAAAGAAAGAGCTACACTTCGTGGGCACAGAACAGAATTCTGAGCAGCACTGACTGCCAACTCTCACCACTTTCCTCCTGCCTGTCTCTCAGATTAAGTAAACATTTCCTTTACAAGGGACAATCCAGTGTTTGAAGCAGTCCCCTGTAGAGAATGGAAGGTACATTTACTCAAAAGAATGTAGCATATAGTTAAGTTCACTCCTACGTTTTCCTATGGAGTCTGTCACTATATTGTCTTACATCATCATCTGAATTGTCCCACCCTATTTTCACTTCACTCTCTCTGCAATAACAGGAGTTTTGACATGTATCAATTCACCTAGCAATTGCTTACAAGTCACCTCCATGTCCCGGGTTCAGTACTCAATGTGTATGGATGGAAGGAACAAAGAATGATCCCAAAAAGGAAAAAGATGCCCTCAAAGATGCTAACAATTAAATGAAGGATGACAGACAGATTAGCATCTACTCCTGACGAAAATGAGCTTGGTAAATATAATAGTTACAGCTTTAACTCCACTTAAGTATCTGCTCCATGCTTGGGACTTGTGTGGCACTACACAAGTCTCATGGCATTTTAGGGATTTCAATCCCTAAAAGTCACTGTTGGGTTGCTTTTATTTATCCTCATCCACCTGTATGTAGGGAGATAGAGACTTGGAGCTCTCCTCGATAATCTGTCACATTTGAGGATCAGCTCTTGAGTCTGCTTTCTTTGGAGTAATTGAGTGTCTTCTACTGAGCAGATGCCAGCAGGACCCAGAGAAGCCAGGCTGGCTCCTACAGCCTATAGGCTCTTCCCCCAACATGGTCACAGACAGAGGAAGATAAGCAACAGAGAATATCAATCACCTTAAAAAAAAAGAAATCACATCATAGGAAGTAACTGGCATGACAAAAAGTATTAAGAACAACATCTGAAAATATTTTTGATGGCAAAGTTGGATATAAAGAAGAGACGAGGGATCTAGACACTGGAAAGCGGGTGGAGCTGAAATGCTGAAGCTCATGCTGGGACTCTTCTCCTGAGGCTGCCCTTAGATGAACTGGAGTCATCTTGCTAGACATACACACTGTAGAGCAGAGACGAAGATCCCCACCCCCGCAACACAAGTACAAAGCTGAGTCTCATCAAGGTAAAGGAACTCATCAGAGGACATGCAAACAGTGCATGGAAGACCTGGACTCCACCCCTTCACACTGGGCCGGCCTTCCTGAGGCACTTTGGCTCCTCAGCTTGAGCTGTCCTATTGTACTGAACAAACCCACACTTGAAACAGAGGGACATCTTCTACACCATAGTCTAATCTATGCTGTGAACAGGATGGGGTTGCAAACCCAGTCTTTTGAAGTTTCCTAGGAGTTCCTGAATTCTGTCCCCAGACGCTGGAGGATCTGAAAGACAGATTTGTAACAAATAGTGGCTATCGAGGGGCATCTTATGGCCTGTGTCTAGAGGTCCCTCACAAAACCTCATACAGTCATAGGAGGGGCTTTTCAGAGTGGCTGAATCTAAAGGGTGTGACACTGACACTGAGGTAAAGGTGTGTTATTACCAAATCAATCCACAGATTGGCTTGGCATAGCTCTTGCCAGGATTCCAGGTCCTCTAACCAGGGTGTGAGTGCTAGCAACCCTAAGGGCAGGTAACCAGGATAGACTATAAGGGACAGAAAGAGGGTTGCTATTTGTTCTCACTCATTGCTTGCTGCTTGCTACCTTCTGCCTGCACTGCTTTGCCATAGACTCTTTCTCCTCTGTGATATCTCTGCCATACCCCTCTTGCCTTGAATCCAGCCAACTATGAACTGAAACCTTTCAAACTGTGAGCCAAAATAATCTATCATCCTTTACTTTTGAGTGTGAGTATTTTGTCTCAGCAACAAGAAAGGTAACTAAGACAGGAGTAAAATGTCTTTTTATATTAACTAGGATGGCACCTGGCACCTGAACTTAGCATCTGCTTATAAATAAAGCAGGAAGAATAGGCTCAAGGCTCCACTGCATCATGCTGCCAAGAGAGGTAGCAAGATCTGTGTGTGTGTGTGTGTGTGTGTGTGTGTGTGTGTGTGTGAGAGAGAGAGAGAGAGAGAAAGACAGACAGACAGACAGAGAGACAGAGAGAGATAGGGAGACAGAGACAGAGAACAGAAGACCCAGAAGGCTGCATTTACCCAATCAGCTCCTACTGCAAAAGGGAAGGGGATAAAGTACCTTGCAAACTGTTCTACACCCCTCACATGATGACCTTCCACACCCAGCCTGCTGCTAACATTGACAGCATGGTAAAGGCACACCCATCCTCAAGGAGGAGCAGAGTGGGCTAGGAGATGAAAGGCTCCCTCTGTTTTGGGGGTGCACTCTTGAAACTCCTGCCAAAACAATTTTTTTTAACAAAGGAATTATTGTTAATCTGGAGTAAGTCCACTTCCACCTAGAATACATGTGAAACCTCAGAAAGACTCACAGACCCAGTGAGAGGAGGTAAACATCCTTGGATCTGTCTCTTCAGGGGGATTCATGAGAACATGGCAGCCAATGGTGTGAGATGGGAAGGAAACATGACTACACATGACTGTCCCACTACCACAGGTGGGCACGGGCAGGGCCACTACCGTGTGACAGTATCTATTTTACACTGCTCACTGTTTTCAGCCAATCCTGGTCTTGAGATTTTCGTAGCTGAGCATCCTGTTGCCTTCACTGTGACCACCCAGCATGTGCCTCGAAGGCATCTGTTACTTCTTATAAATGCTTGACTGAATAATAATAGATAGTACTTATTAAGCCCTACCATGGGCAGAGAGAAAGCTGCATGCTCTTTTTGCATTAAATAATGCAATCATCACAATATCCTTATGTGGTGGATTGTATTCACACTGTTCTTCAGATGGAGAAATTGAGTCTCATCAAAGTAAGATAATTTCCTCAAGGTCACACAAGCAGCAAGCAAAGTCCCATGCAGACAACTCCTTGTGATGCTATACATTTAAAAATGAATGTTAACAAGCCAAGTGTCCATCAACTGGAGACTGGATAAAAAAGCTGTGGTTCTTCTACAGAATGGAGTATTACTCTGCCATAAAAATTGATAAGTTTGAATCATTTCTACTTAAATGGACATACCTTGAGGATATCCTCATAAGTGAAATAAATAGGGCACAGATAGGTACATATCGCATCTTTTCTCTGCTATGAGAAAATGAAGATGTAAATGAGTCCTAGAATTGTATGTTATATTTTGTGAAATAGAAAATGCTCAATGTAAAATAGGAAGAAGGGGGAAAATGTTGAGATTGTAACAAAAAAAGTAAAGAAACAAATTTTATGTATATGGGGGGGTGGTAGGGTGGGTAGGGCTATGGGAAAAAATGAGAATTAAGTTGTGTCTTATACTGATACAAATCCCCATTATGGAGTGCAATCATGATGTGTATATGTAATGTACCAATAAAGATTAAAAAATTTTTAAAAATGAATGTTAACATAGCAAAAAATTAAAATCGCATTCTACCTAAAATTCCACGAAGGTGAAACCACATTCAGGATGACTTTTGAGTCCTGCTATTGATGTCTGTTTCCTGTGAAGACAATATATTTAAACAGAAAAACCAGACAACTACATTAAACACAGCCTAATTCATGCTGACCTTCTAAACGGAAACAATAAAATCAAGACTGCAGCCTTTTGCCTGCCAGCCTTTTCCTCTTGACACAGTCAGCCTTGTCTTCATTAAGTACTTGACCTCTGCATGTCAATAACTTAAGGTGTATGAGTGGCACCATTGGCATCCTGGGTGCCCTCAGCAAAGCAGTTAAAGAATAAAAGTAACTCTAACTTCTTTAATTTCTCTTTCCCAACTCAAAGCTTGTCTCTCAAACAGTGTGTGGTGTACACCCTAGTTTGTTCTCCAGTCCTTAAACAAGGCTTGTAAATTCCTTTCCTGAACTTTTGATCTTGCTGCTGCAGTCCTAGTATTGTTTTCTCTTCCCATCTATAACCCATTTAGTCCCTGGTTAATCTGTGCTTATAGCTCAATGACCCAACCCAAAAATGAATGCAAATAGATTCAAATACTCCTCTGTTACAGATGTCCAAGGAGACGTTTAATATTTGACATAGGAAGTGCCAGGTACTAGAAAGTGAGAGCTCTATTGTCATCTTACACTTTGTATTGGTCTGCTCTTGCTGCATAATATGTAAGAACAAAAATTTCCTTGTCATATGATAACAAGCTTATATATCCATATGACAACTAGATTTCAACCAAGGTGGGCCGAACCCTGCTAGGTTAATAATCTATCTCTGGGAAAGTGAATTATGACACACACTTGCAGCATATTACAAGCTGTTTAAAAATAAGTTAAATCTATCCATTCTAATTCACACAATCAAGAAAATATTTCCTGTGTGCCTACCATGTGTAAAGTTCTATTCTCTGTAGGGTAATGGAGCAGAAAGTGAGATACACAGGATCTTTCATCTCAAAAAGAGAGAGCAATGGGAGACAACTGACTAGTCAATAAATGAAGCCAAGAGAGGTGGCACACACCCGCAATCCCAGAACTCTGGAGGATGAAGAAGCCCAGGCTGGGCAATTAATAATTTAGTAACACCCTGTTTTAACTTTTCTTTTTTTCTTTAAAGGCTGGAGATTCTCAGTGGAAAATTCCTGGTTCAACCTCAAATCCAAAAAAGTTCAACAAATAAATGTGATGATCTCAGGAAGTAATAAATGTTATGCCAGTATATAACAGGACTAACATGTTAAGGGTGGCCTGGGAAATGCCTGCCTCTAGGGATCCCTGGGGAAGACCCTTCAGAGAAAGTAGTGCTTGCAGGAGACCACATGGCAGAAAAGGCTAATCCTTTCTTGAAGAACATAAAGATGTAACAGAAGAAGAACCTTGCGTGGAGAGGAAACAGCAAAAATAAAGGCTGTAATTTGGGAATGAGTCTGGTGGGTGTGAAGTGGGCAGAGGAATGAATAGTAAAGATGAGATTGGAGATGAAATGGCTACTTTTTTGTTTTCAGTTTCTCCACCTATGAAACTGACTTTCTTCTCATTGGTAACTTTTATGTCCTGAGATCTCTGCAATAAATTGTTCCCAGCAGGCAGGGTAGGCATTATCATTTCCACTTTACAAATGAGGAAACTGTGACTCCTAACGTGTATGGTTTTTTTGAGACAGGGTCTCACTTTTTTAGTTCAGGCTGGCCCAGAACTCAGCCTTGAACTCACAGAAAGCCTCCTGCCTCTGCCTCCCCAGTGCTGGGATTACAGGCATGGGCCACCAGGGCATGAGTCTCCATGCCCGGCGTTGTTGTATGTGGTTACCAGGTATCAAACCTGGGCCCTTGCACCTGCAAGGCAGACACTGGAACCACTGAGCTAAATCCCTGGTCCTGACTCCTAAAGTTTAATAACTTTACCCCTAGTCACAGCTGTTATAGTCAGGGCAATCAGGATGTACACTCTGCTCTTCTAATGGCCTCAAAATGCTCTTTCCACTACACTAAAACCCTTTGCACCTTATTTGTGTATTTCAACATACACAGCTTGCCTTGAATTCTGCATTGAACCTTCTAACCTCAAATTCTTTTTCAAAGTTAAGCTGGGACAACCCAAATGTCCATCAACTGGAGACTGGATAAAGAAGGTGTGGTTCTTTTATCGAATGGAGTATTATTCTGCCATTAAAAATGATAAGATTGAGTCATTCTTACTCAAATACATGTACCTTGAGGACATCCTCATAAGCAAAATAAACAGGTCACAGATGTGTAAATATCATATCTTTTCTCTAGTATGAGAATATGAAGTTGTAAATGAGTTGTAGTATGTATAGTTCATATTGTGAAGTAGAAAATATTTAAAAGGAAAGTGTGTAAGGGTAAATAATGAGAGGAAAAATGAATGTGGTAATAATAAAAAAGCAGACAAAGATTGTGTATATAGGGGTGGGGGGATGCAGGGTGTGGGGGGGAGAGAATCAAGTCCTGTCATGTTCTGGTACAAACTCTTAATGTTGAATGCAATTATCATGTGTATTCATAATGTACCAATAAAGATAATTAAGCTCGGGATTTAGCTCAGTGGTTCAGGCACCTGCCTTGCAAGTGCAAGGACTGGGGTTCGATCCCTGGTAATCATATACAACAATGCTGGGCTGGAGACTCATGCCTATCAGAAATCAGAACCACATACCACAGTGCCAGGCACTTGTAATTCCAGCACTTGGGAGGCAGAGGCAGGAAGATTGCTGTGAGTTTGAGGCTGAGCTCAGGGCCAGCCTGAACTATAAAGTGAGACCCTGTCTCAAAAACAAAGAATTAATCTCCATGTTGTGGGTAAATTGAGTTTTTCAGTGTATAGCTCATCTTTGAGCTTGAGCATTATTTTCAGTATAATTCCATGGCTACATTCTCATCTCTGCTATGAAAGGGTATGATGGCAACTGATTGAACTGTCTGTGCTGTAGAAGTTGGGTGGCAAGAGAAGATATAAAGTTGGGTACATAGAGAGGAGCACCAAATATGTCTGCCCAATACAGTGAATGCCAACAACATCTAAACCATGAGACCAAGACTTGACCTGGTATCTATCCAAGTGGAAAGCATGAGCTCTGTCCAATTATGGAGACCACCTGCATCTTGCAGAGAGGTTGAGTGCTAAAGCCCAATTAACTTCGGCTACTATTACTGTATCACACATGGTGTCATTAGAAGGGTCTCTCAGATCAGCAGCCTTCGGATCTAATGGCACACAATCCACCCAAAGGATCCAGGGGATTCAAAAGATGAGGCCATGAGGATTTCAGATGATTTCCATGCCATTAATCCTCTTTCTGTAATTCACACAAAAGCTTGGCAGTCATTGCCCCATTTCTCAGGACAGAGTCTGCTGGGGACTGAGAGATTAATCAGACTTCATTAATTCTGCAAAATAAACCATGGCATATTTACTTGCACACACAGAGGCATTACCATAAATCAGCAAAATTAAGGCTCACCTGTTTAAGCAAAGGAGCAGCCTGCATTCAATCCTCATGAGTGGAAGTTGGCAGAATGAGGGCTTCTCAATGGCCACATTGCTTTCCAGAGCCTTCCTCTGACCAGTGGGAGAGCTGTGCTATGTCCCTGCTTGAGCCTTTAATAAGCCCTGAACTTAGCTCAATGAGGAACAGTGTGTGTGTGTGTGTGTGTGTGTGTGTGTGTGTGTGTGTGTGTATGTGTCTGTGTTAAATTTTTGTACAGAATAAGTAAAGACTATAAACTGTAGTCAGAGATTATGATTTTGAGAGACACTGATTTGTTTTTTCAGCCACAGCTTTTATAAGTAAAATCCCATCACAGAATCCTAGGACAGATCAAAGCCCCAGAAAGAATCAGTACTTTTGCAAAATTATACAAGCAGTTAATGGCAAATTTGAGACTAGGTCTTGAGGACTCCAGATGGTCAGCTACTCTGTGCTCTCTGCTCTGAGGCATTTGCCTGGGCCTAGGATAGATAAGCTCGCATCCCAGTGTCCCCCATCCCAAGAAGCATGTGCTGCCTGGCCACAGTCTTTCCTTGCGACTTCTCTTGATCAAAGGAATGGAAGCGGACATCCTGCAGGCAGTGATGAAATGTCTTTCTGCCTTGGTCACTAAAAGGCTTGAGCCAGCTGGGCTCACAGATCCCACAGGAGGAAAGAATGAAACAGGTTGAGACCCATGTGTCTAGGACAAGAATCTCCAGAGGATGCAAATAAACACGCCATAGCCATGCTGCAGAAAGACGCCCTGGAAGAGGCTTGGCTTCCACAGAGGGGGATTTAAATCCCAGTTTAGATAACCAATTACTACAGGGCCTCAGAAAGTCACTAAACTCCCCCGAGACTTAATTTTCAAATGGTTAAATAAAAGAAATAATACCTACCATATGGAGAAGATCAACATTTAAAATTCAGAATTTTCTATTAACTACTAGCATGTAGCATAGTAGGATATAAATTGCAAACCCTCAGCCAGAGAGTTGGGAAAATGTCACTTATAGCAATACCGATAGTCTGTATGTGATACATTTTCATCTTCCTTGGTTAGAAAATCTGAACTTATAACTGGACACATGAGACTCAGAAGAAAAGCTGTATTTCCCAGATTTCTTTGTAGCTACTGTGATTTGTGAGAAAGTTTCTCATAAGAAGATTAAAATAGAAGTGCCATATACAACTTCTGGGACATGTTCTTAAAAGAGAGAAGACATTTTTTCCCCCTGCAATCTGAGTGTGGACATAGGATTAGCGCTCACACAACCATTTTGGAGCATAAGTAGGAAACCAAATACCACGCATGGCAGACAGAAAACAGAAGAAGCCTGGGTTCTAAAACACTGGAATCAGTCCTGGATCACTTTCTCTTAATGCAAAACATAAAAAATAAATAAATAAACTACTAGCATCATTGGGCCACTGTTATTTAGGGCAACCTCACTCAGCATCTCTCGGGGACTTGTTAGAAATGCAAACACTGATTCCTACTCCTGAGCTACTGACTTAGATGCTCAGGTGCAGAGCCAGGCCTCTCTAAATGAGCTCTCTAGGCGGTACTCATGCTCACTGAAATTTAAGAGGCATTGATTTGGGGTTCTCCAGCGTGTACACCTAACCTGGTAACTATTGAAGAGGTCCTAAATTGCAGGTTTTGTCAAGGGCTTACTGAAAGTTTAAAAGGCAGATGTAATAAAACCAAGAAATAAGGCAAATCCAATAACTGACAGTGTCAAGATTGAGAATGATTTCGACAGGGTGGAACATTGGACCAAAGCCAAACAGATGGAAGTTAATGGGAACATATAAAAGGCAAATCAAAACGTGCTTTCTTTATTAAATGAAATATAAAACCTTCTAGTCTTTGACTTCTCAAAGTAAAAGGGGGAAATTTAAAGTTACATATCTTAAAATACAGCAAATAAAGCTATAAATCAACCTCAGTTATGTCTACTTAAAGGAATGAGAGAAGGAAAGAGGCTCAGGAGAAGGAAAAAGAAGCAACCCAGGTAACAAAGAAAACCAAGGACAGAAATGGACTTAAAGCTGGGCATAGTAGCACTTACCTGTAACCCCAGTACTCACAAGGGAGGCAAGGCTCTCAAGACAGGATGGTTGTGAGTTCAAGGTTAGACTGGGCTATATAATGAAAATTTGTCTCCAAAAAACTAATGATAAAGAAAAGAAGGAGATAGAGAGTAGAGAATCCAGTTCAGAATCAGTCTGTGGCTTCAGGGGTGGTTTGTAACATATAGAGATAATTATAATTAAGAGTCTGATTTTATTGAGACTTATCATGTGTCATGCACTATGTTATGTGTCACACGATGCATCTTCGTGGGAAATCTATTATTCCAGTTGTCTTCGGGATACAGAAACAATGAGAGGATCAGTGACTTGGGTGAGTTTCCCAAAGCCAAGACGGAAGCTGGGCATGAACTCAGATGGCTGGTTATGGGTGGGATCCTATATCCCCCCCCAAAGGCTCTTTATGTGGAAAGCTTGGGTGCTAGTAGGCTTCTGGAAAGTGATTGGATCCTGAAGTGTCTCATTAGATCATTGCATTCAACACTAGTGAAGTCATAATGTGATGGCAATGTTGGGAGTTGATGGAAACAAGATAGGACCTCACTAAAGGAAGTGAATCATGAAAGCATGACCTTGAGGGCTACAGCTGTTCCCTTGCTTCTTCCTCTCTGTCAGTCTTCTTCTGCTTTGCTTCCTGGTTACCATGAACTAAGCAGCTTTACTCCACCACATCCTGCCATGCTGCTTCTGCCTCAATGCCAAATGACCATAGGCTAAGACTCCTGAAACTATGAGGCAAAATAAACCCCTCTGCCTTTAACTGGTGGGTGAAAAGTATTTTGGAAAGGTGACTAGTGCATAGGATGTCAGGTACCAAGTGAATCCTGAATTCTCTTCCCAAGGCCCACAGCTGGGACAGCAGGTCCTCAACGCCCCACCTTCCAGGCTCAGAGAACTGATAGCAGGGGACCGGCTGCCTCTGCTTGTGTTTTTGTTGATTGCTCCCAATGCCTCGGTGGGCCGCCATTTCTGTGAAACCAACACCCCACCCATATATGTGGACAGGGATAATTACTCCCGATGGCAGCTCTGTGAAGGAGTGGTGTGCTCTGCTCAGCAGATTTCTTCTCTAAACTCAAGGAAACAATTGGAAAGGTCTGAGAATCCTTGGTAAAAAGATGGGATGGAGACATATTGAGGGGCAAGTCCTAGTTAGAATGGCCACTCAAGTTGCAATGCCCAGACCTTCCAGGAAGTGAATTCCCCAGTGGTTTTCAGTTGAAGGGCTGCAAAGAAAATATCTGGGAAGCAATGGTATTATCAGAGACCACAGCAGGAAGTGGAAGGAGGGTCCCACGTGGGAATATACATGATGCCTCCTGCTGGAGTCATGATCCTCTGAGTCAGTTGCTGGCCAGAAAGCACAGGGGGCCCCTCCGCCATTAAGCCCCGTGCAGGAGCACAGCAGTGATGGCCACCTGGCGGAGAAAGGCAGCCATGTAATGGTCATCCTCCTTAGAGGAAGATGGGGAAGCCAAAGGTCAAGTTAAGTCAAATAATTATATTCTGTTTTGCAATGAGCCAGTGACTCTAAGCAGTACAACTTTCTCACATTATTTTCACGAGATTTCAAATGGTCTCATGGGTCAGTGCCAACATCCATAATTCTTTTTCAGTTGTGACTTTGTCTCTAGGCTTAATTGAAGGTAACTTGAATTTATTGGCTTCAGTGAAAGAATTACACTTACAGTCTCCTTTTTCTTGAGCTGTTTTGTCCAACTGGAAATTGGACTTTTCTAAAATCAATTCAAAGGAACAATACCTTCTTTTGGTCCTTGCCACAAGGCTGAATTTTAATCAGGCTTTGTTCTTAAAGAATTTCCCAGATTTGTCTTTTATTGTTCAATGACATTCTCCAGTCCTCAAATACCTCGCCTCTCCTACTCCTTTTGATCTCCAAAATGGACAGTTCTTTCTAGAGCTCAACTCTTTCTTTTGGTACCGCATTATATTAGCCTATAGTAATTTAGGCATGCAAATAACACTGTTTCATTACCTTGGAATCTAAAGCTACCAGTTAACTGAGTACATTATCCATCTTCTCAGAGATTACAGGTGATAGTTCTACCAAATGTATTGCCACTAGACAACACTGCCACCATTTTTCCTTGCTTAATTAATTCTTTTTTCCCATTCCTAAGCCCAGTGTTAATGTCACATAATGTAGATTTTCTACCATGGCAGGATCGCAATTTTAAATCCCAAATGCTATACCAATCAGTTTGGCCCAAGTCAAGCCGGAGAAACAACAAACAAGCCCAAAATCTTTCAACAAAGAAAGATTTATGCCCTGCTTGTCTCCATACCCTTTAGACATTGGCTGTCATTTTGTCACAGGTCTGCTTTATTCTAGGATTTAAGACTAAAGAAGCAGACACCATCCGGGACACACCAGAATGCAGAAAATTAAATGAAAAAACAGGTCCATGTTCCTCTGTACTCTAGACTGAATGCTGATTGTGTCTCAAAAGGTCCATGTGTTAACTCCTTGTTTCCAGGGCTGGAGCTAACTGGAAGTGCTGTTGACCTTAGGAGGTGGGTCCTTAGGTCATAGGGGACCCATCCTGGAAGGAGATTCTGGGACTCCAGTGTCTTCCTTTTTCTCTTTTGCTCATGGCTCATGACATGAGTGGATTTGTTCCACCACTCACTCCCATCATGGAATAGTTTGCCTCTCAAGAGATGCAAAGCAACAAGGGACCCCTGACCTTGGACTGCTATGAACTAATGGAAACATTTTTCTCTGTATAAATTAACTTTTTCAAGTGCTTTGTTACAGTAGCATGAAGTCAATAATACATTCAACTGGAAAGTGGCATGTGCATTTCTGGCTCCATTCCACCTACCCACGTTCTTTATATCATCTTGGCTGATTTCAAATGAACTCCTCTCTTTGGAAAAGGCTGTGGAGATTAAACCTATAGTGAAAGATGGCAGGTATCTTTGAACAAAGAAAATAATCTACCCACTAGAGTGCTGGTGAACATTCCACAGCTGCCTCTGAGGAGAGCAAAAGCCCTGATGTGTAGCATGCATCAATGTCCATGCTGTATCTATTCCTACTGTGGCTGATTCAGGCTTCCAGTGTGAAGTTATTAAATTCAAAATGAGGAAGAAGCTGGCACAACCAGCTCTTTTGAGCAGTCTGCACAGTGACAGTGTACCACTACTAAATCCCCATTTAAAAATCATTCATTTACTAAGTATAAACTGGCTTCTGCCTGTCTCGTAATCTCAAGCAGTCTTAATGCAGTTTACAGCAAGGGAGAAAATTATTACGTGATTCAACACAAACCTTCCTTAAACCTTCACTGAACACTTACAGTGGGGATGAGGGCTTGACAACTCCAAACTCAGTCTGCATGTTCTTTGCTATTTCTGTATTAACTGGCAAATTAAAGTGAAGGGTAAAGTGTGAGATCGAAACAAAAATAATCTTTTGCCTCTATAAATAAGATTCAGCCCCAGGTTCCTCCTTTGGAGAGATTCTTATTAAGGACTTGACTCTCTTCCAAGAAAAGTAAGGTAGAAATCATTGGGAGCCTTTCATTCCAAATTATTCCTGAGAGGAGCTGCTGGATGAGCACACTTCTCTATTTTTTTCATGTTTAAAATTTTCCAATAAAAACTTTGGTTAAAATTTCCTAAGGTTGAGATGAGCTTTTATACAGATAAGATGAGGGTTATTTTCTCAAAGGATAATTTTTAAGTGTATTGACTTTGTCCTTGCAGTGACACTGGGCAAGCTGTTTATTAGCTCTGAATTTCTATTTCCCTGTCTACAGAATAGAATAATTCCATTTTGAAAAGCTGTTGTGAAGCCTAAATATTTGGCATTCATAGAACAAGTATCAAAGTACCTTGCATGTGGAGGTCACTCCATAAATAATCATTACCACTTACTACTGAAGACACTGATTAGAATTATCATGATTATTACCAGGGCATGATTATTACAAGCGGTTGTTGAGTTACTATTTGAAATAGTACAAGGCTTTATTGAACAGACTCTAAGTACTTGGCAGGAGGAATTAGAATTTTGCAACTACCTGGAAGCACAGATGTTACCATAATGTAAAAAAAAAAAAAAAAGTCACCTCTCCAGCTATTAGTACATTGCGACTATTTGTCTCTAGCAGGCTCAAATGGTCAGGCCAGTAGAAAGACTAAATGCCTTGACTCAGAGCAACACTGTGTCCCGCAGGGGCCAGACCCTGCATCCCACCCCCAGGGAGAAGGAGAATTTACTGTGTCCTGCTGCATTCTTTCAGGCTGATGTTGGCAAAATATCAGAAAACTCCACTTCTGGTTCCATAGTACTTGTCGGGGAGTTTGAGGGCCATTGGAACACAGGTGCCTGACTGCTACAGGATCATGGGACAGGCATTACAGGGAGGCATGGGAACCACTCGCAAAGATCTCTCTCTTTCTTGACACAATTTTATTCTTCCAAAGTTACTGGGAAATGTCAAAATTTTGACTTCAGACTTCCTTAATCATCTTGACTTTAAAAAGCATGGTGAAGGGTAGATTTAGCTCAGTGATCCCGGTGCCTACCTTGTAAGCACAAGTCCCAGGTTTGATCCCCAGTAATCACATACAACAGTGCCAGGAGTGGAGGCTCACACTCATCAGCAATCAGTACCACACATCACAATGCAGGCCATGGTGGCTCATGCCTGTAATCCCAGCTCTCAGGAGGCAGAGGCAGGAGATTGCTGTGAATTCCAGGCTTAGCTGGGCTACAGAGTGAGCTCAGGGCCAGCCTGAACTACAAAGCAAGACCCTGTTCAAAAAAAGAGAAAAAGCATGGTGAAGAAGCTGTTGTGCTGTCAACAATGGTAGCAAAAGTGATGAAAGCTGCCTGGGACTTGGCTTCTTACTCTTCTTCTGTATGGGGGTGTATGTGATTCTATATATGTATTATGTACTGGTTCCTCATGGGGGGCTGTAACAAAACTAAGCATCAGCTTCCACAACTCTATGTAACAATTTTTTGGCAGTGACACTTGCACCTACCAAGGCCATCAAAGATTTGGAAACAATGTAATAAAGAGTACTAGAGACAGAGGCTCACTTATTGGGGCACAAAATTAAGAATTCACGTTATTAGTATGAGACACTCCACGGATTTAGAGTGCAAATATGGTGATTTACTTTTCCAGTTAGTTCACTGAGGAAAGCTTGTTACCATAACAAAAGCAGAAAAAAAAGAAAGAAAGAAAGAAAAAATCCACAAATTTTCAGCTATTTCTCACTCTTATAGCAATCTAAATCCAGTTTCTGGGTGGAGAACAGATTCCTTCATAGTCCCAGGGAACCCGGATGAATCCAACTCTGTTAGACTCTTTCCTAGACAGTGGGAGGCTGGGCTCACTCTGCTAAGGGTAGTTTCCCCACATGACTATTAAACGTGTCAACTTAACTTTTTGGCACCTCTTTTCACAAAGATAGGAAGAAACACATTAGATAAAGTATACTTTATTGGATTCTTTAAAAGGCTGAAACAAATGTCATCTCCAGGGTTTCAGTCGGTACAAATGAAGCAAAGAGGATTGGAATAACACGTCTATATTTCAAAATGGCATAAACTGTGAAAAGCACAATCTTTTATTGTTAAAAGAATTAGCTGATCATTTTTCTAGGATTTGTAGTTGGTGCTCAATGCATTCGTTGAATCCAGATTTTTGAGACATACCTAAAACCTAGCAGATGGTCAACTTCTCTTCTTCAGAATAAACGGTAGTGAGCAGTTCATTAGAGACTTTCAAGTATGCACAAAACTTTAAGTATAATTTTATACAATAAAATTCATTTACCATTTTTGAACTGATGGTAGGTATTTCATAAACATTTGCATCAGTTAAGGTATAATTGAGGTCAATGAAACCGTCCAATCGGACAGAGACACGCCTTGTCCATACAAGTATATTTATAGAAGATGACTGATATTCATATAAATTACCATCCAAATAGTATCCCCTAGGGCTAGGGATTTAGCTCAATGGTTCCAGTGCCTGCCTTGGAAGTGCAAGGGCCCAGGTTCATCCCCAGTAACCACACAGCGCAATGTTGGGTGTGGTAATTCATGCCTACCATCAATCAGTACCACATACCACAATGCCGGGCATGGTGTAATGGGGTTACACCTGTAATGCCAGCACTAGGAAGGCAGAGACAGGAGGATTGCTGAGTTTGAAGCTAAGTTCAGGACTAGCCTGAACTACAAAATGAGAGCCTGCCTCAAAAAACTGAAAAAAAAGCACTCCCTAGACTTGTGCAGTGCACAGTGCACACACTAAGCCTTATTTTAATATACCACTTTAAAAGCATAAAAGAAGAGCTAATTTATGTTGTTCATCACTAGGATCAATTGAGCTAAACTTGTTCACTGCATGGATCTGGATCCTCACTTCTCTGTGTCTGTGCCTCTTTCTCAGTTGCCACTTTCTCCTTCAAGTAACTGTCCTGGTGATGATATCGATGCTCTCCATAGGGGAGCAAGCTCTCCAATCAAAGGTGCTCATAACTCTGCCTGAGACCCAAGCAAAATCCAGGAGCCTACAGGAATCCTGGAGCAGGAGAATCCTTTGGAACAGAACCTGAATATCCTTTCTCTACTGTTAAAGAAGCACTCGATGAACACACAAACAATGGCATTAGGCCTAACTTTGTTTTGACCATTATTTTTATGAGTACATGTTTGCAGTACACCATGATTACATTCCTTGTGGGGAGTTAGCCCATGTCCATAACACATCTAACGTTTTCCCATCCCTTTCCCTTCCCCTGATTTCTTCAGATCCCAAAGGCCACTTTTAAATATCTTAGTATCCTGAGATGCTCAAGCTTCAATTGTAAACATAGTATTTCTGATTTCAGTTATTAATACATGAGTCTGCTGGATATATAGGGGGAGAGAGAGAGAAAAAGAGAGAGAGAGAGATGTGCATGTAGCCTAACCTGTGCATATGTGTTGCATGCTATGGAATCACATTTCTTTATGTTGCTCTGATCAAGTGCAGCAGCCTTGGGTCATGATGAAGCAGATAGGGAAAGAGGAAACATAGTGATGGCCATGAGCAGCACCACCACCACCAGCCCCTTGGCGACCGCAAAATCTCTTGCAGAATGGGCTATTTCCAAATCAGGTCAATGAGTAAGCAAATCCTGACTTCAGTGTCACCATCACTGTGACCATGACACTGTCACTGCTCTTCCTTAAGCTTTGATTTCCTTATGGAAGAACATGGGGTGGGTCGAGATGCCTACTCCGTCAGACTGCTAAGGATTAAGTGAGTTTATCAATAGAGAGGATGAAGTTTAGTCCCATCATGATAGGTGGCAGGTTTGTAACATCTCATCTCTACCCTTTGTTCATCTGTTATTTTAAATACCTTACTATTATTACTTGTATAACACTGGGCATAGCCTTGTGAAGAATCAAAGAAATACATAGCTTTTTTCCTTTGTGGAGCTTACAATTCACTTGCTGTGTGCTTTGGGGGTAACAGAAACTAAGTGATAAGTGATAACTGATAAATGATAACTGATAAGTGCGCAGAGTTGTCACTTTGCAGGTTCTGGGGAGCATTTCGAGAACTGTTCTGCCTTTAATGTAAAATGTATTCATTTATATAGTAAATGGTAGAGGGCATACACATATGGGTGAGGTCAGTAGAGGACTGGTTGAAGCACACACAGAGGCATGGTTGTAGATTTTATTGAAGAGGCAGTCCTGCTTTTGGCTGAGGTGGAATCACGATGAGGTGGAGTCACAATGAGCAGAGTGGCTGAATGTTAGTGAAAGCCTGGCTTTCACCTTCATACAATTAATTTACTCAATAGACACTTAAAGGTATCTTTTGTGTACCAGGTACTGTGGCAGTGCTGGAGTTATATATATGAATGATATAACCCCGAACCTTCATCTCCTGAAGCTCATATTCTAAGGAGCAAAAAAGGACATGAAAATATGACACAAAACAAGAAGAGCTATACTAGAGGTACATCGTGTGGGCTAAAATAGAGGTAAGATTGTCCTGATAGATGGTAGAGGAGCCAGGGCAGAGAATTCAAGTCTGTGGATCTGTACTAGCAAAGAACAGGATATATAAGAGAAGGGCCAGGCTTGATGGCACACATTTGTAATCTGAGCTACTTGGGAGGCTGAGGCAGGAGAGTCACCAGTTGGAGGCCATGGTAGTTACTGATTGTGTCAATTTGAGTAAGAAACACCCAACTACAATGGATCAGCATAGTTCTGTGTGTGACTAACAGGATTTACTGAAGACAGAAAACCCACCCTGGGTGTGACAGCAACAACAGATTGCCACCTAAATGAAATAAAAAGGAAATGAAGGAAAACCCACTTCTGTTTCTTTGGAGGGGCTCCAGTCTTCACCCTCTCCTTGGAAGTCCATCTCTTGGCTTCCAGAGCAGATTCTTTGGCCTCTAGCACAGACCCCCTCAGCCTCCTGATACAGGCTCACATGGGACCTGACAGTGAACTCCAGGATTCCAACTGGATCGTTCCTGTATCTGTGCTCAGACAGCCTTTTAGCATCCCCTGCCCAACAGTGTGGACTCTGTGGACAGCCTTCGTAAGCCACTCTTGTAAATTCCTAGATATTTTTAGATATATCTTGCATTAAATCTGTTTCTCTAGTAAGCACTGGCAAGGACAGCCTAGGGAACTCAGGAAGAATTTGCCTCAAAATTAAAAGAAAAATAAATAAGGGCTGGAGGACGCATAGGTTTGATCCCCAGTTGAGGGTTGAGAGAGAAAAGCACTGCACACTTCTACCCATATGCAGAATAAAGTAGATCTTGCCAAAAGAGTGGGAGAGACCGCTCAAGAATTGGGCTAAGGACAGATCATTAAGAAGCTACTAAAGAAGTGTAGCCTTTTCCAGAAGAGTCAAAGAGGACCAGGAGGCCTTTGAAGCCAATAGAGATATGCTCCATTTTCTGCCTTTCAGAAAGGCCACAACTGAGGGTATTGAGGAACTAGGCCAGACAGGTCAGTGGAGGCAGAAAAACCAGTTAGGAGGTTTGGAGAGAGTCTAGAGGAGAGAAAGGGGTTCCCCTTGGAACAAAGACCTAGAGAGCAGTGTGCAGTCACCTCTACCACAGAAAGCTACCTAGGACTAGGACACTGCCAGAACGGAGGAAGGGAAAGAGATTGACTCTGGGGTTATGCTGCTATGATGAGGAGTGAGAAACATTGGTTTGCATGCACTTGTATTTCTAGCACTTGGGAGGCTGAGACAGGAGGATCGCTATGAGTTTAAGGCTAGCCTGAACTACACAGTGAGACCTTGTCTCAAAAATCAAAGCAAAGGTCCAGGGATTTAGCTCAGTGGTTCCAGCATCTGCCTGGCAAGTGCAAGCTCCAGAGTTCTATCCCTGGAACCACACCACAATGCCAGGCATGGTGGCTCAAGTCTGTAATCCTAGAACTCAGGAGGCAGAGGCAGGAGGATTGCTGTGAGTTCGAGGCTGGCCTAGGCTACATAGTGAGTTCAGGGCCAGCCTGAACTACAAAGTGAGGCCCTGTCTCAAAAAACAAACAAATAAACAAAAAAGAAAAATCAAAGTAAAAAAGAAGTCTTGGTTTGATGAGATTTTCTTACACACACACACACACACACACACACACACACACACACATAAACAGCACATCCAGAGAACTCCAGACACATGAATATCACTGGGCTTAGATAAGTATGCTGAACTGGACAAAGAGACAAATGCTGCCAGTTCAAGGTAAGCAAACTGTGCTGTATGTCAGTACTTCTCTTTGTACGATTTCTCCACTTTGCTGGGAACAACATCACTGGAACAGCTTGAGTAAACTGCCTACACTTTCACCCATAACAATATCTAAAGACCTCTGTTCTTAGGTCCATGAAGGCAGCCATTCCTCCTCATTGGACAGCGATCTTTTACCCTAAGAAGTATCCTGAGCTACTGCTAAAGACTACTAGGTAATTTCTGGTGCATTTCACAGTTGTCCAAAGTTTACTAGGAACTCTCAACTTCCTATATATCCTTGGTTATAAAATACAAAATACACAAGCAAAGCCTACTCCTTAGGACTTATAAAATAAGCAGGGAACCCATTCAGCTATTCATTAGCTTGTTTCTGTGTGGTGATATGCTCCCTAGGAAGAGGCTGGACATGCCAAGTAGCACTAGCCTGGCCCCCTTTCATCAGAGTTGCACACTCTTTGAGGGAAGGCAAATAAATCAAGCCTTGGAAGGTAGCAAATGATGCACTGAACTCCACTGAGCTTTCTGTTCTAGTTTTCTGTAGGTGAGATGTGCACAGACCTACAGCAGATCTTAGTCTTTGAGGAAAGATGTATATTAAATGCTCCAGAAAAGAGACTCACTCATTCCTGCAGAGTATCTCCAGCAACTCAAGTTGGAAGAGGCTACATTCAAGCTGGTAACTTGGGAGGGCCACGCGAATCACACCTGGAAAGAAAACGGGAAGCCTCCTGGCATGTCTGAGAAATTGTCTGGTTTCTTCTTTATCAAGATCAGATTTAGGTTTGGGATTGTAAAACAGAGAGAAAAAAATATACTTCAAAAAATTAATAGCAAAGTTAAATAGAAACCAGATATGGTGGTGCACACCTGTAAACCCAGAACTTGGGAGGCTGAGGCAGGAGTATTGTCATGAGTCCGAAGCTAGCCTAGGTTTCATAGCGAGATCAAGGCCAGCCTGACCTACACAGCAAGTCTCAAAACAAACAAAACAACTCAGGGAGAGAAGGAGAAAGGGATAGCTCAACTGTACTGTTATCTTCAAAAATATTACGAAGCAGTAAGTAATCAGGAGTTCATTTAGAGGACAGAGTGGGAAGCCTTGCTGGGGGAATGACATCACAAAAATGTCCGGCTCTAAAGTACTTGCCCGGACAGGCCTTGGTATCCCAGTCTGCTTGTTGCCCAGGAAGTCATTTGTTTTTTCATTTATTTGCAGTGCTGAGGTTAAACTCAGGACATTGAGTGACTTCCCTACCCTTCCATTTGTTTGTTTATTTATTTTACCGTTTCCCAAAGTTGTCCATGTTGGGCTTGAACTTTAGATCCTCTTCCCTCATCCATGTCTGGCTGGCAAGGCCTTTCACCTCCTCCGTGGACCCAGGTAAATGGAAGCTAACTGAACTGAGTTCTAATCTACCTAGATATTGTAGAAGACCTGATATTTTTTGCTACCGTGTCTAAATTTTCATCAAAAGTTTAGAGGAAATGTAGGCGTGTGAAGGAGACCGAGGACAGCATCGTCCTACTGCTCGAGCAGGTGCAAATCTGCAAGCTAAGTAGCTGACCTCAATTCTTATGTCCTAAGATGTAAAATTTGAGGGTACAAGCGGTCAGGCAGTGAGGACCAAGCGACTCCACGGATTAGACAGGAAGTTATAAAAGTGGTTTTCCTAAAATGCTTTATTTTCCCTGCTAAAGAAAGCCCGTCTCTGTCACTATCTGACCTTGAAAGTCATTTTAAGAGTTCTGCAATCCTACTTGTAAAATATCGAGGTTATGGGTTCTGGAAGGATAACTAAAGTATTGGCGATCTACCGTGCATCACTGAGGCATTTTCCGTTATCGCTTTCAATCCTCGTAAACACCATAGATTTTTAACCCCACCAGACCCGAGACATTCAATTCAGCGTTTAGGTAATGTGCCCAAGGTCACTCAGGGAAGGAATGGTGGGGCCAGACTTCAACTTAGAGCGACCGACGTTCATACTACGCGCCCCCAGTTTGACATTTGCGCAACATCGCTAAGATGGGACCCTGGCTTTCTTCCCACAACTATCCCACACTTCCTCCTCTCCCTTCTCCCTAAACTAGGGTCGAACACGCCCCTTTCCCCACTGAGCATGCTCAGTCGCTTAGGAAGCTTTTCGCTCTGCCTCGGGAAGTTTTTCGCGCTGCCCCGGCAGCCGTGCGGGCCCCGCCTTTAGGTCCTCCTCACCGGATTGGTCAAATTTAGGGAGGAGGCGAGGAGCGGGTAAACAGGAGGCCCAGATTACCTCCCAACCCCCCGCGCTCTGGGCGCGCGCAACGCGACCGTGCGTCTTGCGTGCGCGCGTGTGAGTGAGCACGTGAAGTCCCGGATCGTAGAGTAGGCGGGGACAGGAAACGGGAAGCGAAGGGCTGGGGCTGCGGTTGCCATGGCAGTGACGTCAGGCGTCGGAGAACGAGCCCGGCCTCTTCCCCACGCGCGCGCGCGCACACACACAGAGACATGCACACGCGCGCGCACGACCGCTCTCCCTCAGACACACTGGAGGGAAAGGTCAAACTAAAGGCGAGGGAGCGGAGAGACCAGAGGAAGCCGCCGCCGCCGCGCGCCATGACGAACGCGGCCGAGGCTTCGTTCTCTGCGCCGCCGTCGCCCGCCCGCCCGCTCTCGCCGCGCCCCCTGCGCCCGTTCCCCTCGCGCGCCCCTCACCCTGCTCTCGCGCGTCCCCGTGACCCCCTCCCCCAGCGGCTCCAGGCGCGCGACGGGCCCAGGGCGCGCGCCAGTCGGGCGCGGGGCCGAGGGTGGGCGCTGCGGCCGGCGGGAGGGCGGGCAGACCGCGGCCTCGGCCCGACCCTCACCCCCGCCCGGCCCGCGGCGCGGCCGCCAGGTGAGTGCGGCGGGAGCGGAGCGCTTCCGGAGAGGAGGCTGGGCGCCCGGCGTCCGGGACCTTCCGGGGCGCTGACAGGCGCTCGGGACGCGGCCTCTGGGGGGCGTCGCGGGCGCCCGGGCGCCTGCGCCCTCGGGTGGGCTCCGCGCGGGTGCTCGGCCGGGGCCGGAGTTAGCCGCGGGGGCGCGGGGCAGGTGGGCCCCTGCGAGCCGGCGGGGTGCCGCGGAGGGCTCCGGAGCCGGCTGCGGGGCCGCGGGAGCAACTGTGTCCCCGCCGGCCGAAGTGGCTCATTTTACTGCCGAACTCGGGGTCGAGGGGCGGAGGGGACCCGGGCCGGAACGGACGGAAGGCAGGGGCCCGCGGGCTGGTTCTGGATCGGTCCCAGAGATGAACAGATCCGCCTGTGGGTAGGGGCGTACCGGGGTATGGTGTGTGTACGTTGCCATGCCAGTGTTTAATATTTGTTGCTTATGGTTTTTTTGAGAACTAAATGATTTTTTAAAAAGTTACTCGAGAGAAAGGGAGCTGCTTTGATTGTCATGACTTCTTTTCCCTGTGTGTGCGGGAAATAGGTTAATCTTACATACACACACACACACACACTGATTTAGTACCCAGCGGACTTTAAAAATAAATACAAAAACTCTAGAGCTCCGAAACAAGGTAACATTTGTACGGTGAGTTTCAGGTGTCAGACTTGGCGTTTATGGGAGAGAAATTGGAGGGCACCAAAACACTTGATATGCTCTAGCGCTCATCTTTTTGTTAGAAGATTTGCAGCCCGTCGAAGTGGAGTTTAGTTTTAACTGCCAGGGTTAAGTAATCACATTGACCCAGTGACACCTAGCAGTTTAGAGCTTCCCAGAAAGTAACTGTGAAGACTTTAACCAGCCCAGTGGTTTGGTGACTGCGAAGAAATCCGTGTTTCTCTGTTCATTTTTTTTTCCTTTTTAAATATTCCGCAGTCATAATCGTGTATGTTACCTGTTTCCCCAGCGTTTGCTTGAGTAGTTGAGCTACTGTCCATGAAATCACTGGGAGATTACCAGGCACTAGTTCCGACCTGTTACGGCTCTTTGCAAGTTGTTTGGAAATTTCCAACTTGAAGGTTTTAAATTGATAGGGATATTTTTCACTATAAAGCTAGCGTTAAACAGATGCCAAGTGGGTGATGTGTTTTAAAGTTTAAATCTCATCCAAGAAAATTTCCTGGTTTGTGGAAGGTGCAGATTTTAATAGAGGAAGAAGTGCCTGAAGACAGAGAACATCCCGTGAGTTTGGTGTCACCTGGCACACACGGAGTGCTCAGACCGGCACCTTCTCCTAACCTTTTTTTTTTTTTTTTTTTTTTGATGATTACTGATCCGTGGTTCTCTGAACCAAGAACCTGCACTTTGAAATTGAGTCCTGTGGCATGTAGCCAGGATATGGAAGGTTTTTAGAACAAGATGTAAGGGAAGATTAGTAGGGGATCTGGTTAATTTTCTTGTGCTGCCACTTTTGTACCTGCTCTAGTTCTGTTAGGTCTTTTACAGCTTGCTGCCAGTGGCCATTCCTGAGGAGTAATCCGTATACGGTCTTGTAAGGGATATTTAGTTTTTGCAACCTAAAATCGTTCTTTCCTGTACAGTATAAATACGTTTTTGTTTGTTTTTCTTCCTTCCTTCTCTCAAAGAGAACTGTGCAGAATCAGCATTTCTTCAGCAAATTCCCCTCCTGTAGATTTTGTTGACCTTGGTAGCGTCATGGAGGTCATGTGTACAGGGAGATAAACAGTTTCTGAACAGTTTACTCCAGGTTGGAGATAAAGACATGTGGGAAGGTGATTTGACATATCTGGGTTTTTTTATTCAGCATTGCAAAAACTAAAATAGCTCATTGCCCTTTTTTAAAAAAACTACTTTTTTGTTTTACATTTAGAAGTTACTGTTTTTTCAATCTTTCTAGTATTGCTGGTATATCCTGTCAGACAAACAGTTGTTTTTTAGGGGTAATATTTTTAGAGCTTGCTTAAAGGGAAGTAGTGAAGGACAGTAATGCTGGAATGAATGTTTTAGTTTATGAAAGCAGCTGTGCTCTACAGTAAGAAATTGGATATTTAAAAGTTTAAGATTGCAAAAGAAATGAGTTATAGTAGTGGTTATTTCAAATTTTACAAAAGGAGTTCATGAAAAGTTACCTTTCACCTCACTATGATACTTGAATGTAATTTGATTCATGAAAGATCATTTGGCATACAGTGTAGTAAAAGACATGTCTTTTTTGCGAAAGAGGTTACCAGTGTGCACTTGGAATTGTCCCGTCAGTTTGTCCCACACCTGTGTGCCATATGTTAATGTTTTAACTGAATGGAAGTTGCTGTCGGATTTATGATAGGCCCTGTACACCGAACCCTAATTGAATGCCTGTCACCACTGAGGACAGTCTCGTGGTGAGGAGCCTGCCGCAGGGAGTTGCCTTCAGTGGCACCTCCTCGTCGGACCCTCTCTGGAGTGCAGAGGCCAGCAAGGGGTCACACCCAAATTCAACAAAATCACAAGAAATGGATTTGTTCTGAAGCCCACCAGCAGTCCATACTGTTGTGTTGAAATTTTCTCTAGGTGTACGTTTTTTTAGAATTTGCTTGATTTACAGTGATAACATTGGTCACTTTCAAAAACTGCTGGTTTTTTTGAAGAACAACAACTCATGCATTTTATGCTTTCAAGAGTTAATTTTTTTTCTCTCTGTGTTAGTGTGTTACATTTATTTGGTGTACAGGAGATACTGGATGAAGTACATAAGTTTAATTCTGATATTATTTGTTCTGGTTAGTTTAAAAGAATTAAGTAGAATTTACAGGTTAGCCCAGATTTTATGTTGGAATAAAGAGGAAGTGACCACAGACTTTACCAAAGAAAACTCTTGAAGTTTAATTTGTTTTAAAACTGTTAATACCTGGTTTAGGTAAATGACACACTTACTCTCCTAACTTTTTGAAAAAAATCTTATTCTTAGAAAAGGGATTTGAAAGATAAAAGCTATGTGGGGATATAAGCATTAAAAGTATCAATATTGTGCTTAATAGTACTTTGATATTGTACATGAGACACAAAGAAATAATTTTAATGCTGAAATTGGTTTGAGAACCCAATTTTGGGATTCTGAGCACAGCTTTATACCTTTTAGCCAAATTGAATATTGTAAAAATTGAAAGAATGACGAGTGATGCCGTTGCTCTGCGGGGTTTATTTGTGGTTTTTTGTTGTTGGTTTTTTTGTGTGTGTGTGTACACTCTTAAGTTGAAGGAATGAATATAAATGAAGATTAATAGTAAAAGAGTTTTTAAATCTGAGGAGACTATCAAAGGATAATTTCAGAGCATAACAGTTAAATTCATTGCATTAAGTTTATGATTAATGAAGGCATGAGATTAAAATTTACACTATATGCAAAAAATAAGCATACTACCATATTTTAAAAATATTTGTGCCAGGACCTATGAGAGTAAAGGTAATGATTAGAAATTTAAATTGGAATTTTAAGGCTGATTTCTCAATTTCATTATTTAGTACAATGTCATTTTTTAAATGCCACGTAATTTTTTAGTTCCTGGTGTTCTAATGTACTTTATGTAAACTAGAGGTTTTAAATAATGCTTGCTAGACTTCTTGAGCAGAAAATAGCACCTAATGCTGACATGTATGTACAAGTCTACCATGTGGAATGTCCTAAAAGTTTAGAATTTGAACTTTACAGAAGTGTAATAGTTTTTAAGTATCAAAAAACTGAATTCAGAAATTCATTTGTCATAGTTGATCTTGTAACTCATATTTTCTTTTTCTGTAGGCTTTTTTTCGCTATTGCATGTTTATGTTGTCCAGACTCCACTTATGGTAGTTATTAAGTATTGGGTTATCTTGTCTATAACATCAGTAGAAAGCTCATTTGAAAAAAAAAGGTCCTCTTTGTTTTCTCTGAAAGATTATTTGAATTTTAGTTATTGAATATAGTTTTGTCTGCAGTTATGTTGAATAGAAATATTATTGTAATTTTCACAAAGTGAATGCAAAAATTTATCATTAGATAATTTGTGAACATTTTTGTACTCCTGGAAGGTAATTAAGCACAAATGTATAATTTATAGTTTCTATTACTAACATTTGTTCTAAATGTTAATGTGTTAAAATCAGTATAATAGATACATAGTTGCTTTTAAAAATCTGTTTTATCTAGAGAATAGTTTTCAAAAGGATCCCTCCCCCAAAAGTTGATCTTAAATGGAACAAGAGCGGGAAAATTTAATTTGAAACCTTCTAGTTGAATACATAAATATGTTATTGGTATTATTGTGAATGTTTTTACTTTACAAGATTTTTTAAATTTTATGTTTCTGTTGAACTACTTTCAAATGTTTTTTTCATTTTAAACAGAAGCTTCTCAGAAGAAAGTTAGTTTTTAATGATTATATGGTAATCCTTCAACTTTTATGTTTGAAAGACATGGGAATGAGTAATTTATGAAGTTGTTTGCCTAAAATGACCAATTTAGTTGGAACATCTGATGTAATTTATTTTCACTAGAATGTAGAATTATCTTTATCCCAAACAAATTTATAATGGAATCCTTTGCTCTTTTTGCAAATTTAGGGAGTCTGGAATGTGCCCAGAAATTTCTTAATGGATATTAAATTTTGGACTAAGTAAAAATCATGTGAAAATGGTATTTTTCTTATAACCAGTTTTTCTAATTAAAGGTCATTTTCTAAGTGTGCTTGTAAATACATACATACATTGTACATGTTGGCCAACTGATGTATTCAAGGATTTAATTTCTCTACTGTGCCTCTCTCTTCTGTTTCTTTTTAGAATTATCAGTAGTGGACTTTCACCATATACTGCAAGGGAACTCAAATACTCTATAGTGGTCCAAGGTAGCTGTTCTTCACAGTTTTACATGATCAAGAATGGAAAGTATGTTTTATTGTTCTGTAATTTTTAATATGGATTGAACATTATTTTGGACATTTGTTTTCAGTCTATTATATTTCAGAAATTCTTGAGACAGTTTAAGTATGTTTTCTGCTAATATGACTGCCAAGCGGGGGGAGGAGAAAGATGGAAGGATAGTTCATAGAGATTAGATTAGATTAGATTAGAGTTCATCAGTAAGTACAATTAGTTTAATACAAAACATGTTAAATTAGTCACTCTGTACCTTTTCCCTGGGATCATAATGTCTACCTACTTTAAACTATAAAGATTCAAAATGAGCTAATTTTAATAGAGGCATATGCAGATCTTTATAATCAGTTTTACATGGTACTGCTAGGAACCTTTAGGTGTCCATAAGGAAGGTAAGAAGCATTGGTGATTATGGTAATTATTTTTACTTAGCACACTTAGAATTAAAACTACTCCAGCTACAGATAGGGAAGAATTTCTAGACTTAAAGTTGTTATTATGATAATTATTACTAATCTGAAAGACACAGATTAACCTTATATTTTGTGTTTTTCAACAATGTATCAGTTTTCAGTATTCTGTAGCTATAAATACATTATCATTTGTCCAACTGTGATTTCTCATTTTAGGGTTAGAAAATGTGGTCAAATTATAGTTTTAACTAAAGAATGAAAAAAGCTGATAACTGATCTTTGTTTTCCTTTTGCTTTATAATACACTTTAGTCATTAATTTATAAAAATGTATTATATTAGTTCTATATATGACTAGTTCTGTAAGTGATAAAAAGCTACCAGAATGAATCTTCATACTTGCGAAGTTAAAAGTCATATTGTGAGGGATATGAAGTAAATAGAACATTTAGTTACTGAAACAGTAGTTTTATAACAATATTCTAAAAAAGTATTCTGCAGGTCGTGCTGCTTTCTCCCAATTTCTTCCCATGCAATTTTATTTTAAGTGGAATATCTGCATGAAATTTCCTTTGAGATCAGAGTTCTGTTGTTTCTTTTTTCTGAATTTTGTTGTTTTAAAACTGCGAGCGTCTGTATTGTTAACACAGTTTTTTAGCACATTTGATCTCACCAATTAAGTTTGTTCATGATGAGTGATTGATAAGACTTCTTTACTTAGCATTAGCTTCATTCTTTATATTTTCCTTTCTTTTCCTTGTAAACCCTGCACTTTATTCTTCTTCAAATTGTTTGATATTCCATGAGAGGATAAAAAGGGTTTATGAGCCTTCACCCCTAGAACTGCCACATTTCTGTTGAGCTAGGTGTATCTCTCTTCCATTGGACACTTTATCATGTCACCATAAAAGCCTTAACATTGGTTTATAACAATTCTCTTGAGATCAGAGATCATCCGCTTTACCTTGTCTCCATATTACTTGGTGTTTTTAATGTTCCCGTGACTTCTGAACGATGGTGTTTTTGAAGTAGAATTACTTGGTGCACTCTCATGTGACTAAAACATTCCACACTTGATCTGTGCAAAGGGTTTTTAAGAAATGAATGAAAAGCGTCTAGTTCTTCTTAGGAGTAATAGAGCTAAGAGATATATCATTTGGAAAAATTAGATGCCAGTGGCTTAAGAGATACTTCAGATTCCATATCTAATTCTAAAAATTGTTTGTGAAAGCATTTTTAATAATAATTCTATATAATCTTGGCTGCCTGTGAAAATGTTTCTTTATAGATGATTCAAGCTATCAGTCAAACCTTAAAGTACAATAATACAGCCACCCACAAAGGTTAAAGAATGGACCATGGAGCTCCCTTACTGAATTCATATCCCTTACCACCTGTCAGAATTTGTGTGATCTTGGACAAGTTGTTTAATCATTCTCTGCCCGCTTTTTCTCCTGTGGAATGTGAAGAAAATGGTAACACTACTTTCTGTGGTTGTGGTGAACATGACGAGTTAATGGATTTTAAGTATTGTACTTAAAGGAATGCCAACAGAGGAAATGCTTGATATCATTAATATAAGTGACTTCTTATTTAAACAGATACTTATATGTATCATTTCCATCTTCTAAAGATAGCTGCTGGGATACAAGTCTCTAATTTAATAGAAACGACTTTTTTGGTTGATGTATTCCCTTATCCAAGGTTTTCCTCTGATTTCAGTTAGCCATAGTCAACCACAGTCTGAAAATATTAAATGGAAATTCCCAGAAGTAAACAATTCATATGTTTTAAGTTTTCCGGTGTTATGACTAGCGTGATAAGATATGACACCATCCCTCCCAGAACATCAGTTATCCTTTTGTCCAGCATATCTGAGCTCTATGCCAACTGCTAATGAATCACTTAGTAGTCTGGGTTATCAGTTCATCTACTGCAGTATGTACTTGTATTCAAATAACCTTACATAGTCCTGACTTAGTACATAGTACATAGTACATAGTACTAACTTCGTCTTATGTATCACCTGATATCACAAAACAAGGGGCAAGTACAATATAATATTTTGAGAGGCACCTTCACATAGCTTCTATTTCAGTAAATTACTATAATTGTTCTGTTTTGCAGATGTTAATCTTTTACTGTGCCTAGTTTATAAGTTAAACTTTATCATAGATGTATGTATATATATAGGAATAGTGTTGTGTATGTAAGGTTTGGTTCTATATTTGATTTCCTAGGCCACGAGGGTCTTGGAATCCATTCTTAGGGAGGTTGTCCTACATTGTTACCATATCTTTAATCTGACTCCTGCTCCTTTTTTCAGTGGACTAGAGACTCTTTTTGGTTGAATTGACATGGGAGATTGAGAAATAAGTTCTTCTGTTTTCTGCAGTTTAGTATTGTGTTCCCCAGAAGAGAGGATGAAGAGAAGCAGTGAGTATAGAAATCCAGTGACAAGTTCTTAAATAAGCCTTCGCCTGTACCATGTAAGTCCTAAACTTTCATATTCCTTAACAGGATATTCAGCTTTTTATTTGTTTGTTTGTTTTCCTGGTACCAGCGATTAAAACCTTGAGCTAAGTCCCTGGCACAACTTTTTATTTCCTAAGTTTTCCTTTGGGGAAGGTGGAATTTTTATTTGTCCTGGAAAGGTATGGGAAAATTCATTTTTATAAGTCAGTGAGCCTATTTTTTTTTAAGTGAATTTGTTTTTATACGTTATGTGTATGTATAAATTCAGTGAAAGGAATGGGTAGGGCTTTAACAATTTGTATCAGGAAGCACATACTATGAACTTTGGTTAAGTATGTACATTTTGAAGGTAAAGTTTAAAGAGAACAAATTTGTCGTAGGTATTTTAAAAACTGATTATTCACTTATTGTGCTCTTACAGTTAATTGACTTTCTCTTATACAACACAATATGAGAGGTTAGTTAGGTATCTTTAAATTGTTATTTTTTAATTGAAGCAGTAATTTTGCATAGATTGTTCAGTCTGAAATATATATCCAATGGGTAATGATGGGTAAATATTTAAATAAAAGAAGCAGTTTAGCAAGTGATGTTTAGTATTTGCTATGCTGAGCATGAGTTGAAGGTGAGGGACCAATATATAAGGATACATTAGGCATTTCTCATTGTGTACTGCTTATGACAATATATAATATGTGATACTGCTTATATGATACCTGCTTTTTGGGAGGTCCAGGCTGTATAGAAGATACACAGGAATCTGAAAACTAGAAATGATACTAGTGGATTTAGAGCAGTGTAAGGAAACATAAAGTGAAATATTAGTGAGTAGTCCTTTTTAATGACAGTGCTATGCTATATGCTGGTTTATCCTGAGAAGTTTTAATGTTTGCTCAAATTTATCATTAAACTCACCATAGTTGGAATACTAGTTCTTAATATGGGCACATATTTTTCTCGACTGCACTGTTGTACCTCCTTCTGACAATGGCAGCACTTAGGTCATTCTAAGAAAAACAATTTCTAGAATAAATTGTTTTGACCAAGCCTATTTCCCCTGTAAAATCCAAGACACTATGTTTGTGTTCAATGTTGTCTACCCTTTAAATTTCATTTCCCTTCACCAGTGTGCCTTTTTATGTCAATGCAGCCAAGTTCTTGTTTTACTTCTTACCTCAGTTCTTGTTCCGTGGTGGTGGTGTTCTTCTTTTTATTTAATCAGCAAAGAACAGAACTGTCTAAACATTTTGAAATGCCTGAAAAATGTTTGGTTACATTGAGGGGCAAGTTAGATTTATAGACTTCAAACCCAGTTTGTTCTTTTTGATAGTGTCTCTAACTATATTTTCATTTTTCCTTGTTTCAGAGAGCTTAGAAGTAGCTTCTCCATGAGCCAAATCTATTTTCCTTCTTTTATTTATTGGTTTTTAGCAATCTAAGGCTACTTACTTGAAATTTATTAGTCCTATACACAGTACCCAGTCTTCTTTTCTTCCACTCTCAGGAGAAGAAGCCCTGAGTTTCAAAGCACTTACCATTATGTGGTTTACAGAGCTTACCCTGTCCGTGTCTCTAAACTCATAACAGTATTTTGTTGTCTGCATACCTGTACATTGTAGTGACCAAAACTGAACTGACTGCTTCAGGTGTGGTCTGACCATAGCTGAGTACAATGAAGCTATTAATTCGATACTGTACTTCTATTATTGTAGCCTGAAATTTGCATTACTTTTTTTTTTTTTTTGGCAGCAGCATTATCCTTTGATCATATTGAACTTATGGTCAACTAAAACAGTGTCTCTTTTTCATGTGAGCTGCTTTAATCTAATCTTTCTTTCTTTACTTGTGAGTTGATACTTTGAATGTAAATTCATGTTTTATGTATTACATTACTATAAGAGTTCAAGTGAAGCTATCTTTATCAAATTTCATCCCACTTAACCATACACCAATAGCAACTGACACTTGTATAAAAGTGTAGTTTCCTGTTTCTTTCTCATTGATGGGTTTACATGCGTGCCCGTGTGTGTATGTGTGTGTGTGTGTGTGTGTGTGTGTGTAGAGAGATCTTTACAACAACTGAGAATTGAAAGAGAGAAAGAAAATGACTTTACACGGAGTCAGAAATTGGCAGCTGTAGTACTTAATTCTGAGCTCTTTGATTCCAAATCCTGTGCTTGTCTTACTCTTCATTCACTTAGTATACATTTAGTGTGTTTGTTACTATGTAGTCTACACCATGTGGACAAAGACACTCTGTTATTCTCATGATATTTATGATCCAGGACATACATGATTTCTAACAATTAGTGAGCTCTTTTTATGAGGAATGCACAATAGTAGACTGTACTTCTTTTCAAAAATATTACTTTTCTTTTGTAGCAGCATCCTTATTATAGTAGTAATATATTTGCCACTCCATTGGCATAAGGTGTGGCCACATGCCTTTCCTTAACCAAGGAGGAGATGAAATGTTCATGCTCAAGTACATGTTTTCCATATTACAGTTCTCTCCGTGGCCCTTGTCCCTCTGTGTGGAACCAGCATATCTGAGCTAAGGTGAGATTACACGAATGTTGGAGCAGAGCTGAAGCCAGGCCACAGCTTTCAGAAATAAGAGAAACCAGTACTGTACAGTACTTGTATTGTGGGGCACCATGATTTCACATCATTTGTTGCCACAGTGGAATAGAGCTCCAGCAAGTTGATGCTGGCATCACTCAAGGAACTTGCAAGTTTAAGGGATGACTTAAATTTCCACGAGTTATTGGACGTTGAGGAAGAGGAGAGTGAGTATATTATAAAAGGATCTGTGAATTGGAAAATCTTTCTTGACCTGCACCTCATCCCTAAGGTGAATAAGTCAGTATGTGTTGACGCCTGTGTCTATGATCCAGCTACTCATGGTTGCAGTCTCTTATCAAAAAATATTAAGCATGTTTCCTGGCCCTTAGCAAGTCAACTTTGTAGATAATGTTTAAAGGAATATACTTCTTTTTTTTATTATTTTTAATTGAAATCTTTATTGGTGCATTATATATATGCATCATAATTGCACTCCATAATGGGGATTTGTACCAGTATAAGACACAACTTAGTTCTTATTTTTTCCCATAGCCCTACCCACCCTACCACCCTCCTATATACATAAAATTTGTTTCCTTTCTTTTTTGTTATAATCTCATTATTTTTCCCCCTTCACCCTTTTACTTCACCATTTTACTTTGAGTATTTTCTATTTCACAATATATAACATACAATTCTAGGACTCATTTACATCTCATACCAGAGAAAAGATGCGACATTTACCTATCTGTGACCTATTTATTTCAGTTATGAGGATATCCTCAAGGTATGTCCATTTAAGTATAATGACTCAAACTTATCATTTTTTATGGCAGAGTACTTCTATGAAATAGTTATTAGACACTCTCTTCATAAATCAGCAATCATTATTTAAGCTAGGATATCATCTAGTTGAACTCTTTATTCAGTATGTCCAAAAGCTATGCTACCATTTATTTTGTGTGAATTTTATTTATGAGTGCTCAAATTTCCTATGGCTACATCTATGTGAACACGTCACTTTGTGTGGAATTTTTGATGGAGAAAGTCTTGGTAGGGATTCTCAAGGAATTTTCTTTATCATGAGAAATTAAGAAATGCATGGCTGGGGCTCAGGAAAGTTTTTACACCTTTGAAATAATTACATTTAAGTCCTTAATAAGTATGTGTTGTTCAGGCCTTTAACTTTCACCAGATTATTGAAGAGCATGTTCTCCTGGGAAGTTATCAAACCCAATGAAGAATGAGACTAGAAGTAGAGTCAGGAGCCAGAGAGCACCAGTATGTAACGGACAGTGGAATAGGGGTCCAGGAAGAAATCCAGGCATAATTAGAAAGATTGTAAAGACCAGGAGCAAATAAAATGCCAGAGAAGCTAGTCCCTTACTACTCAGTGTTAGTTTGTTTATTTTAAAATCTGGAAATTCTCAGTGTATCTTTATCTTCTTTATGATTCCTTAGAAATCAGCAAATTTACATTTAATATCTTGGCATATCATTTTTCTTGATTTGTAAGTGTCAGTTTTAAGCAGTTCTTTATCTTCTCCTTCCTAGGCTGGATTTCAATTTCTTTTTCTCTCCTTTCCTTACTCCCAGATTAAAAACACTGGCTTCAAGTAGAGTACCAAGATCCTCTTTACACTAGTATTATGCTTTCCACTCCAAGATAGAGTGAAACAGTTATTTGTGTTACCTGTTAATAATTTTGTTCAAAAAAGTTAACCTAGCCTTTTTCTCTTTTTTCTAATAATCCATTTTAAATCACAGTTTTCCTTAATAATTCTGATGTCTATTTTTCCTTAACCTATTGAAATATATTATATAATAAACATAATGAAAAGTTTGCAGTTTGATAAATTTTGACATGTGTGTATACCTGTGAAACCATTGCTATCATCAATATAATAAATATGTTTGTTACACCCAAAAGTTTTCTAATGGCCTTTGATAATTCTGTCTTGTATTTCCCAGGCAATCAGTATCTATTTTCCTTGGCTTTCCATTTGTTTGTATGCTTTAGAATATAGTGTATGTACTTTCTTTTCACCCAACATGATTATTTTGAGATTTGTTTATGTTGTAATGCATGTCAGTGCTTCTTTTTATTGCTAAGTGGTATTCTGTTGTATGGATACCTGTACCACTGTTTGTGTGTGAATATTCACCGTATAAATTTGAATTGTTTCTGGTTTTTAGCTTTTGGAAGTAAATTTTATGTTTTACATGTATATCAGTGATCCATTTTGAGCTAAATTTTGTATATAAAAATTTAGACATTCTTATAGTCTTCTTTGACGTTTGTTGAAAAATTACCCTTTTTCTGTTGAATTATCTTTGCAACTTTATCCAAAATCAGTTGTCCTTATGTGTGCAGTTCTGTTTTTGAAAGCTTTCTCGTCCACTGAGGTATCTGTTGATTTTTACTCTAGTTCTACACAAAGTTGTCAACTTATGAACAAGTTCTGTTGCAAGAAAATTGTTCAAAAACTGGACTCATTTATAAGCCTTACGCTAAGCGTATGTTGACAAAGTGAGTCTTACACAAGGCATCTGTGAAAGTTCACAACTTGAATGTTCATAAGTCAAGTACTTACCATACGCTTTCATAATTGAAAGCATGTGGTGCTAATTCTCCAGTTGCATTCATTTTCATAATTGTTTGGCTAGTATAAATCTTTTATATTTATGAATTTGCGAGTAGTTTGCCCATATTTTTTAAAGATAATGAGATTTTGATTGATATTGCATTAAATCTATAGATAGTTTGAAAAAAAAAGGTGACATTTTAAAAAATATTCAGTCTTCTGATTCATGAACATGGGTAGCACTCTGTTTAGAATTCCTTTAGTTTCTCTCTACAGTGTTTAGTAGGTTTAGGGTACAATCTGTATATCACCTGTCTCTTGGTGTTAGTTGGATTCTCCAGAGAATTAGGACCATTAGGGTGTGTGGCATATCTTGGGAGAGAGAAGTGCAGAACTCGGGGACATAAATTCTAAGGACTGGCCTACGTGGTTATAGTGGCTGGCAAGTGCAAAATTCACAGGACAGGCAGGCAGGCTGGAACCTCAGCAGAAATTCTGTTAAAGTTTTGAGCAGACTGTCTTTCTTTGTGAGAAATCTCAGGTTTTTTCTCTTAGGCCTTCATTTCACTGGTTGATACCTGTTCATGTTTTACTTAAAATGTTCTTCCTTCTTTCTTCCTTCCATCTGTCCTTCCCTCCACCCTTCCACCTGGGAGGCCTGTGCAGCACCACTGAGCTAAATCTTGACAGGACATTTGGACATTATGTGGAATTTGTGTATGTACAGAACACATCTTAATTCCATTTTCACCCCCTTCCCCTCATTTCTTGTTGTTTTTGCAGAGCCAGGGATTAAACATGGGACCTTGCACTTGCCAGGGGAGCGGTGGCATCACTGAACTACATCCCCAGCCTTCTCCCCCTCCATTTCTTGATCCTCTTTCCTGATGAGAAAGATCTCTCTGATTTCTATTATCTTTTATTTTGTCCTTTATTTACAATTTGGGCTTCTCATATAAGAGAAACTGTATGATATTTAAGCTTCTGTGCCTGATTTATTTCACTTAACATTATGGCCTCACACTATATCCATTTTCCTACAGATGTCTGTACAGGTGTTTATCCTGTACAGTACAGTACTCTAGTAAGACTTGTATGTACTTGTGTTTTTGGACTTTTTCCCTTTGAAAAGTCCCTGTGACAGTAGACTTGCAAATAATAAAAGAGTATACAGCTTTAGTCTCAGATTTAGGCATGGTTATTGACCATACAGAGTCACTCAGCAAGTACTAAAAAATGTTTATTAGTGGTACATGATTCCATTATAGAAACATGGAGTTTTCGAGCTGAATAAACCTTAAGAAATTTAGTCTTAGTGTTATAGCAAAGGGAATTTAGATCCAGAATAATTAAGAGGCTTAACAATATATAGACATTAATAAAATAAAGTTGGTTTTATGGTCCTAGTTGTGGGATAAGAGATTTTAGAGGAGAAGGATGGAGCTCGAGACATGCGTTTGCTCTGTATCTTGTGTATCTTTGTTCCTTTTATTGTACACTTTTCCTTGGATTAAGGATTAAGATGAGTCATATAGTTCTGCCTTAGGCAAACAAATAGATGCTGTATAAATTAAATGCCATGAAAAGGGAAAGTTTAGCAGGTAAGTGAGAGTTTACACTGGGCATATCTGCCCAGTGGCTCTAAGTGTAAAGTCTGTTTATGTTAGAATCAGTTGTTCTTGACCCTTCGTTTTAGTTTAGCACATATTATATTGTTTGGCTGTTTGGCCTTTCCTGTGCTTTCTTGTCTTTTAGCTGTAACACAGGCTACACAAAAGCCAGTTTGCAGGCTGTGTGTTGACAGCCCAGTGGGTTGGCCTGTATCTGACCAGTAATGCCTGTCTCAACAAGCCAACAGAATGGTAGTATGTTTTATTTGAAGTAGAAATCCAGTTAGAAAGTTGGAGATATTGTTCAGTAGTAGAGTACTTATTTAGCCTGTGTGAAGTGCTGACTTTGAACTCATACCCTTTTAAAAAAAGTAAAGAAACTTAATAATCTTGAATAGAAGTATTTATAGATTTTATTTTTAATTTTTTAAGAATTTTAAAGGGTAATGAGAAGAGTGGGATTTGTGTTAATTTTGGCTTTATTCTTTTTTTTTTTACAGGAAATCAAACTGAAGACTTTGTGCTTGCCAGGCAGACACAGCGCCTGAGCTGCATTCCCAGTCCACTTTTTGCTAGTTTCACTTTTACTGTTTTTTACACTTGAGATGTACATGTTTCTAAAAGAACTAACATATGGCATCTATTGTTGATATTTTAACATTTTCCGAGTCTTAAGGCCCCAAAACTGAGTTCAGAGAACAAGAAAATAGAATAGCGCTACTATAATTAGGGAGAAACAGTCTGTCTTTTTAAACTTTTCTCTTTCAAGCTTATAATTTTCTGGAAAACCTAAACATTATCCCTTGGATAGGTATGTTTTATTTTTGTTCTTTCTCCTGTGTTATTGAGATTGATTCAAAAGGAAAGGTACTTGTATACTATATAAAAAATTTCCATATTGGTATTTGATGTAAGACATTTCCCTGAGTTTGGCTTTGTTTTACGATAGACCTTTTGTCTCACAGAAGGGTGTCTTTGAAATGTGTGTATCTAAAAGATCAAAATTCATAAATATGGTTTATGTTCCGGAGAATATTTGTTGCTTCCTGAGAACTATATTATATTTGCATAAAATGTTAGGTAACAGCCAGTTTTGACAATTTAACGTGACAGGTGACCTGGCATTATCTTTCTGTTGGGTCATATGAGGATAAAGCTCTCTTTATTCATCTCCTAGGCCTTATGAAGAAGGGGGCTAGAATCTTGGAAGTTTAACTGAGAAAACTGGACTCAGTAGTTCGAAATATGATAAGACTAGATTACATATGAATAACTGCAGCTCCCACCCAATTTTGTACAGATGAGGGAAGTGAACTATAGCAGTATTTCTTAAGAAAAGGCAAATAACCTATCCAAAGAAAATTAGTCTGTATAGAAAGCATCTTTATTTATGCTGAACGTGAAACTATAAGCTCTCTAGATACTACTTTGCAGAAACCCATCATCCTTCCACTTCACAGCACAGATAGTGCAACATGAGTATGAGGGCCAGCTCCGGAGCCAGGCAGCAAGGTTCACAGTCCAGGCCACTGCAAACTGTGGCACATTGCTTTCCTTTATCAAGAGAGTAATGTAGTGCCTGCTACTATTCTATACTATTATATTATGTACTACATATACTGTATATAGTATAAACTATTTATATGCCATATACTGTTATATTCTGTTGTATACCCATAGAGTGATGGAAAATAAATGGGTTTATAAATGGAAAGCAGTGGGTACTGCCTCAAACGTAAGTTTTATGTGTTAAGTGTTCTTATTACTGATGCATATTTAAATTACATTTTAAGTGGTTGGTGTTAGAAGTTTTCACAGAGAATTTAACATTTGAATGGAGTCCTGAAGGATGAATAAAATTTGTAATGTGAGTTATAAAAAGTTTAAAATGGTAAAAGCCAAGACAAACTTAAGAAGCAAGGAATTTTTCTCCTACCTTTCTCTGTTTATTGCATACTACCCTCCAGTGATTTCAGCATTTGATGAATAGTCCATAGTCTTTCTCAATCCTGACAACCCTACAAGATAAATACTTTAAGTTGTCATTTTACGTATGGGAAAGTAGACACTGAAAAATAAAGCTACTTTCCCAAAGTCACAAAGTTAAATGTTTGTCCTAATTCTGTCAAACAGTAAAGCCCATGTTCTTAATTATTAGCTAATAATGACTTCTAGGAGGAGATTGTTAAAAGATTATTTCAAAACAATGTGTCAGTGGTTAACTGCTCCAGATTTGGAGTGCAAATCATTTTAAATTTTATAATATTAAGAGTGTGTTCTCTCTCCGTGAAAGACTCTGGATACTTTGTTTTCTATTTATTTTGAAAGCTAAAAGAGAAATATGAAAGCCTGTTGCTCATTGTGTCATTTCCCTGTGATTCTGTCAGTACAGAAGAACTTGATTTTTTGGAGTAAAAAGTACTTTGGTGATTGAAGTAGAAATTACAGTCTTCCCCCAATGGTGTCCTTTTTGGTACTTTAAGATTTCCAAGTTTCCACACACTTATGCTGTATAGAATTGACTGCTGTTTGGGAACCCTGTGCAGCTTCCCACATTGGAAAGGTGCCTCTGGATCTGTCTCCCAGTGTTCAGCATTTACAGTTTCATGTTTTTTGGAACATAATCTGGATAATCTTAATTCCATTACTGCTTTTTCCTTCATCCTCTACTTGTCATAGCATTTTTCTTTTGAGATTTTTTGAGAATTGGTAATTTCATATTCATCTTTTTTTCTCAGCTATTTCATCATCCTTATTCAGACTTAAATTTTAAACTTGTCTATCCCCCTGTTACTTCCTTTCCATTAATTTAGCTAACAGGTCTTCTCATGTTTTTATTGATTTTACTTTACTACTTGTAATGTTTTTAGAAGATGTAACCAGTACCTCACCTGCTAGGTTTGCTTCAGACTTTATAAAACTAGAATCAGATTTAAATTAACTACAATCTTAGTAGTAAGATCTTTCTTAAAGATTTTCATCGTTCTTTTCACTTTTGAGAGGGAAGAACATTACACAAAACTTCACAATCAGATTTGCCAAAATTTTTTTAGAAAGCAAAATCTTTCAGAATTTGTCAATGTTTAGTTCTGCTGTATTCACTATAAGAAATTATGAACAGGGCCGGGGAGTTAGCTCAGTGGTTCCGGCACCTGTCTTTGCAAGCGCAAGGGCCCGGGTTTGATTCCCGGTAACCACATAACAATACTGGGTGTGGAGACCCACACCCAGCAGCAACCAGTACCACATACCATAGTGCCGGGCGTGGTAGCTCATGCGTGTAATCCCAGCACTTGGAAGGCAGAGGCAGGAGGATTGTGATGTGAGTTTGAGGCTGAGCTCAGGGCCAGCCTGAACCACAAAGCGAGACCCTGTCTCAAAAAAAAAAAAAAGAAATTATGAACAATTTTATGTATAAGTAAATGTAATCTTTCTAATTTGTTGTGAGTTTTCCTTCTTAATTTCTTATGTTTTATTTTAAATTCTCCCCTGTGGTAGCTTTTCATCATTGTATCTGAAACTTGAGGTAATCAATGGATAGAGAGAAAACGATTAATTTGACCCAGCAGTGTAAAGTCCATGCTCTTTGGGTCTGTGGTGAGACAGAGCAAAACTGGCAACTCGTGTCCAGGAAATGGAAGAGGAAAAGAGGTGCTGAGATCCCACTATTCCCTTTGAGGACCCACCCTCAGTGACCCAAAGACTACTTTGTACGCCCCACGTTGTAAAGGTTCCTCTAGCTCCCAGTACAGCACTCGGGAGAACATGTCCTTAACACATGGATCCTTGGGGCTCATTTCTGAACCAGACTGTAGCCTTCACCATCATCGTGAAGCAACCCAGCATGATCTGAACTGTGCCTACAGTTGATAGCCAATTGCTGGTCCTCTGAGCCTTTGCCCTTATCAGATGATCATCTGAGTCACCAACAGTACGACCTTTCTTAAACAAGTGTCTGCTCTCGTTTTGTGTCTTAAAAATCTTGTTTCATTATTGCTTATAGTGTTCTCTGAATCCCTGACATGCCTCAGCCAACCTGTCATGCCTCATGTAGACTTGAAAGCGCCATATAAATATGTACCTTACCTATTTTATTCACTACTTTATCCCACTAGTTAGATCAACTACTTATTCCATTAATAGCTACTTAAAACTACTCATCCTATTAATACTGTAGACTGGAGCTTCCCAAAAGGTTTGCCAGTTGTAGGTTACAGGTGCATTGAAAGGTTTTGATTGATGCCTTCCACTTAGATGATAGCCAAGTAGAGGCTTTTGGTGCAAGGCTCCACTAAGAGTACTTGGAACCATCTGTCTCTGCTAATGATGGTGATATACTAAGCACAGGCAAAAAAATGTCCTGCAACCTGGATATCTAATTCAGCCGCCCATTGCAGAATGCTGTTCTACCCATTGTGAGTGAGGGGCCGTGGGCTGCTGAGGAGTTTGTGTTCCAGGTGCCTAAGGAGCCAGCACAGCTGAAGGTGCTTCTGGTCAGAAGTTGGGGACAGGACACAATAGAATACAGGCAGGGCTGTCTGTCAGAGGCCAAGTTTCAACTCTGTTATCACATTGGTTGGGTACATTTAGTATATTTACAGTTAATGTTCCCATTTAGTGGTAGTCAAGTTAGTAATAGGGTTAGGAATAGTCTAGCACTATGTGATTCTTCTATAAATTATTTTAAAATAATTTGATGCTGGCATGACTTTGATATGTAAACATTTGAATGGGTTTACTTACTCATTTCACCCCAAGAATTGTTTATATTACCAGTGAAAATGAAGTTTTTGGATATTTAAATACATATAATTTTAACTAACATAACTATTTGAGTGACTAAAAGAAATTATTTTCATTTGAGTAAGTATAAATTTTGTGATAGTGTCATTTACATATAATTATGTGTAATTTGGTAAATATTACTTAGGAACAAATCTAGGAAAAGATGCAAGGCTTCTAAAAGTCAAAAAATGCTTTACTGAGAAATGAGAGAATATCCAAATAACGTACAACTATTCTTATGAGTTTTTTAAAAAGCCACTCTTTAAAATGTCACTTCCTCCCAAAAAGACCTATAGACTCAATGAAATTTGTCATCCTAAACAGATTTTATTTTGTGGAATGTGATAGGCTACTTTTTTTCCCCGATATAGAAAATTGAACCCAGCAGTACTGTAAGTGTAGCAAATGTATTGAACTACATCTCCAGCCTTTTAAAAATTTTTATTTTAAGACAGGATCTCACTAAGTAGCATAGGCTGGGCTTGAACTTTAGATCCTCTTGCCTCATCCTCCCAGAGTGTGGGAATTAGAGACTTGGGCCACTGTACCTGAGTTTTCTGCGCTTAAAAATGTCTTAGCTTTCTGCTCAAAATGCAGCATTATTTTACTGCATAATATACTTCCTCCATTTTATGTGAATAATTTTTTTCAAATTTGACCTGTAATGTTTAAAGAAAGTAAAGCTATTGTTCCAAGTAATGGAGGTTGGGAGTCCCTAGGGGAAGGGCCAGCATCTGCTGCGAGGCTCCGTGCTGCTTCCTCTCACAGCGGCAGGTTAGAGCAGCCATAAAACACATGCGCGTGAAGGGCCAGCAGGAGGGAGGGCCAAACTCACCCTGGTGTCAAAACCCAGCCTCCAAATAATTCACCTAGTCCCTCTCTGAAGAGCTTGTTGTCCACTCGGGAGGGAGAAATTCTTGTGGCCTGTGGCCTCCTAAAGGTGCCACCTCTCAGCACCATCCTGCTAGGGATGAAGTTGCCAACACAGGAACTTGAGTAGAAGCATTAAGTCTATGACTGTCCCTTCTAACAGCAGTATTGGGGAGAAGGTCTTCATTATGGATTGCTATATTTTGAAAGACATGTAATTATGAAAACATATGATAGATCTTCTTACATTCTTTATTCATCTTCCATAGATTTAATTTTCATGTCTTCAAGAAAGATACAAAGATACAGCATTTGAAAAAGTCTTGTGATCATAAAGAAAAGATTATCTCGTAAAGATTTCTTTTGATGAATCTTTTAAAAAATTGAACTGAGAACAGAGAGCAAAGTTGTTTAAAGGAGGGTGCTGTAGTGGCCGGATCATTGCAGCTCACTGTGCTGTGTCCTCGTTAGTCAAGCATCGTGTGTCTACCTAGGCATGAAATAGCTATTTTCTACACTCATTTAAATCTGGAAAGTTTCAGTTGTAGAACAACTTGAATAGTCTTTGTTGCAAATAATCACTGAGTTTTTTTTTTTTTTTTTTTTTTTTGTCTTCAAAAACAGTGAAGGTCATCTTGTATCCATAGAAACCACATGCACTCTCATTATTTCTATAATAAATAGTTATTTACATTTAAATCAGAGAGCAACCTTTAAATATTATTGGGGAGCCAAGGATTTAGCTCAGTGCTGCTAGTGCCTGCCTTGAAGGTACAAGGTCGAGAGTTCGATCCCTGATGCTGGGCATGGTGACTCATGCCCACAAACTGTCAGTACCACATACCGCACTGCTGGGCATGGTGGCTCACGCCTGCAATCCCAGCACGTAGGAGGCAGAGAGGCAGGAGGATTACTGAGTTCGAGGCTTGCCTGGGCTACATGATAAGTTTAGAGCCAGCTTGAGCTGCAAAGCAAGATCCTGTCTTAAAAAAAAAAAAGTACTATGGGAAACAAAGTAGTATCAGTGTATTGCTTTATAAACAAAGCCAAGGTCAGAAGTTTCTTCTTAATATTCACTTGGCGTTGTTCATTTCCACTAGCTGTACTTCCCTAAAGCCTGTATGTGTTGGGGATAGGGTACAAAATTCTTTGACTTTTATTCAGTGTAGACCTGAAGCCAGCAATACTGCTACATTCATTATCATCTAAATTAGGACTCTTTTGTTAATAAAAAAAAGGTCACTTTTAATAATATCAGGGTATCACACATAAATTGGGACTGCCTGAAATAAACATATATTGTCACTGTAACCATTAGAGTTGTTATTAATTTTGAAATTAAATTTTTTTTAAAAACCTCATTTTTATATATACCTTAAAAATATATCCTGATATAGAAAATCAGGGTCATATTTTTAATGGTTTACTTTGGCCAGGATAACTTTATGATGTATATTTTCTTTACTAATTACAAGATTCAGGAGAAATTGCAGGTGGCAAACCACTTCTTAGTAATGTTAACTTTCTCATTTTTGTTCTAAGATGTCACATCATTCAGTAAACCTGATACATCATTACCTGAGACAACCTGACCCTCTGCTCACTTGGCTTGGAAAGTCTGCTGCTGTAAACATCCCCGACTGGAAGCTGTGCAGCACAGCTGAGCTTTCAGTCAGATGTTTGCTGCTGCAGGCTCTCACAGACATCGCGTGGTGCTGTCGCACCAGAGGAGCGGAGCGAGGAGGCTGATGTGTGGAGAAGCAGCAGCATCTTAGGGTCTTTCCGTGACTGCCACGGCGGTGTGCATGTTCATTGGAGTTCAGTGGAAGCACGGCTTAACATGTGTTGTGCTGCTGGATCTTAGAGAATTCAAACAGTTTTTTCCACTATGAGTTCTTATTTCTGTTTTTCACCTTGTCAGTGAATGTTTATTCTTCACAGCCTTTCCAAATAGCCTGCACAGTTTCCCAGCAGTTCAGGAGACTGATTTTCTTCTTTGTAAATTCTATAGAAGTTATTTTACCACTACTACATGCCACTATAAAACATGGAAATTGCAGTTTTCTCTGTAGTTTAGAAATGCATCTGTGAACTTTCTCTTCCTCCCTCCTTGCACTGCCTCATCCCTGCTCTCCTCACTCTGACTGATGCTATAACCCTTAGTCAGAACCCTCTTTTCAAAATCTGCAAGACTTTGAGTCACTAGCCCTGCTTCTAAGAGTTGCTAGTACTTCTGTATGTCTTTGTGTATTAAGTATACATTCCTAGATATTTTGGGGTTATTGGCTATTAGCTGTTTTCTGACTAGAGCTGAGAAGTTCAGGATTTCTCTAATAGATAACATTTGGTGTGGACTGATCAGTATTACTTTTATACTAGGTTTGGTTAGGTAGGTGACTGTCTTTGTTACAGTGTAATTACTCCAAGTGTGTCAAGCAAGAATATTTATTTTGAATCTCCTTTGGAAGAGAGGTTTAATTGTTTTACATATAGGTAGATTTTCAACTTACACAGAAATGTTTAGGCTTGATGATAGCATGTATCTAAGATCCTTTCTTATGAACTGTGAATAAAGTAGATTTATGTCCAGGAGTGGTTGCACGTACCTAGAATCTCAGCACTCTGGGAGGTTGAAGTGGGAAGATCACAAGTTTGAGCCCATTCTAGAAAACTTAACAAACCCTGTCTAAAAATTAAAAAAAAAGAGATGAGGTTGTAGCTCAGTGCCCTGGATTCAGCCTCCAGTAATTCCCTCCAAAAAAGAAAAGAATAGAATGTTTATTGTATGTTCTGTGACCCTCTGTTGTAACACATTGGCAGCCTTGTATTTCAAATTACAAATGGCTAGAACCATAGTTAGAAGCCAAAATGTTCCCTGCTAAAGGTAAAGGAAAATGAAGGGTTAAGGTCAGCAATACGTGAACACTTAGAAGTGAGCATGGAGCTTTGTAGGGGGGGAAGAAGGTACAATGTAGTGTGTCTTCTGATAATAAGATTATTTTATGTCTAAATGTCACATCTTTATCCACTCATCTGTTAATGGGTATATAGGTTCTTTCCAAAACTGAGCTATTATGTATTGTACTACTATAAACGTTTGTGTTTTTATCACTGTAGTGTGAGATCTTTAACTTTTTTGGGAAGGTTCCTAGAAGAGGAATAGCTGAGTCAAATGAATATCTATTTTCAGTTCTTTGAGGAATCTCCATACTGACTTCATTAGTGATTGCACTAGTTTATACTCCTGAAAAGGGTCTCCTTTTCCCACAACCTCATCAGCGTTTATCATTGGTTCATTTCTTGATAACTATTTTTTCTAGAGTGAGATAGAACCTCAGTATTGTTTTAATTTGTATTTTTTAAATGATCAGCAACTTTAAACATTTTTTATGTATTTATTAGGTGTTTGTGTTTCTTCATCTGAGAGGTGTCTGTCCATTTCAGATGCTCATTTCCTTTATTGGGTCTTTAAATTTGAGAGCTTAGTTTTTTGTTCCTGTCATTGTTCTCTTTTTAGTTCTTTTTATGTATTCTAGATATTAACCCTTTAAGGAGTAGCTAGCAAGTCTTTTCCCGTTCTGTGGGTTGCCTCTTCACTGTTGGTAATTGCCTCAGCTTTGCAAAAGCTTTTTAATTTGATGCAAATTCCATTCATTGACTCTTCATATTATTTCTTGTGCAGCCAAACTTATGTCCAGAAAGTCTTTGCTTATACCTGTGTCTCAAGTGCTCTCTCTGCCTGTTTTATCTTTCAGCAGACTTAGTATTTCTGTTCTAATGTTTAGAACTTTGATTCATTTTTATTTTAGCTTAGTGCATGGTGAGAGCTTTGAGTGTAGGTTCAGTCTTTGGCATATACATTGCCAATTTTTCGAGCACCATTTGTTTAAGAAGTCCTCTTTCCTCCAGAGAAAGGATTTAGTTTCTTTGTCAAAGATAAGTGCTAGATGTGCTTGGAATTGTTTCTGCATCCTACATTCTGTTCCATTAATCTGTAAGGGGTTTTTGTTTTATTTTGGTTTTTGGTCAGTATGCTGGCTGTTTTTTATTGCTGTGTAAGACGATGATGCTCTCTACCTTGCCTTTGTCTAGAATTACTTTTGCTATCTATACCTCTTCTGGTTCCGTATGAATTACAGAGCTCCTTTCTGTAGTTCTGTAAGGAATGCTTTTGGTATTTTGGTTGAGATTGTGTAAAATCTATGTAATAGCTTTGCAAGTATGACCATTTTTACTATATTGGTTCTGCCCATCTATGAACATGGGTTTTCTTTCCATTTTCTGATGTCCTCCTTAATCTCCTTTTTCAAAGTACTGAAGTTTTTTTATTCTAGGGCTCTTTCACTTCCTTTACTAGATTAATTCTTAAGTGTAGTACTTCCTTTTTCTTGGTGGTACTGTTAAAAGATGTTTTTTACCCTCATTTATCTGTCTCTTCATGAGTTTGCGATTTTTGAGTGTTGATTTTGTATCTTGCTTGGCTGCCTAAGTTGAATATTAATTGTAGAAGTTTTTTGGTGGAGTTTTTGGAGAATCATGTCATCTGCAAATAATGATGGTTTAACTTCTTTTCCTATCCATCTCTTTTATTTTTTCTTTTGTTAACTACTCTAGCAAATGTTTTGAGAACTATATTGAACAGAAGTGGTAATAGTGGACATATCCTTGTCTTGTTCTTCATTTTAGAGGAAAAGATTTTAGCCTCTGTCTTCCAGTTAGTACTATGTTGGCCATAATTTGTCATAAATGGCTTATATCAGATTGAGATAAACACCCTATATTCTTATTTTCTTCAGCGTTATTATTTTTTAAATTGAAATCTTTATTGATATATTACATATACACATCATGATTGTGTTCAACAGTGAGAATTTGTACCAGTATATGACACAACTTAATTCTCATTTTTTTCCATAACCCTACCCACCCTACCACCCCCACCCCTGTATACATAAATTTTGTTTCCTTTCTTTTTTTTTTTTATAATCTCATTATTTTTCCCCCATCATCCCATTTCACTTTGAGCATTTTCTATCTCACAATATATAACATGAATTCTAGAACTCATTTACATCTTTATTGTCTCATACCAGAGAAAAGATGTGATATTTACACATCTGTGACCTATTTATTTCACTTATGAGGATGTCCTCAACAGATGTTGAATTTTTTTTTTCCAGTGGTTTTTCTACATCTGTTAGATGATCATGTGATTTTGTCCTTGTTTTTGCTTATGTAGTGTTGTCATTAATTGATGTGTGTGGGTTGAACCATCCCTACCCCCCTGGGATGATGCCTACTTGGTCATGGTATATGATATTTTTGATGATTTACTGCATTGTTTGCCAATATCTTATAAAGGATTTTTGCATCTGTGTTCATTAAATGATTTAGTCTGTAGTTCTCTTTTTTGATTGAGTCCTTTTCAGGTTTTGGAAACGGTAAAACTAGCTTCCAAGAATGACTTTGGAAGTACTGCTTTACTTTAGATTTCATTGCAGAATTTATGTGGTACTGGCATTAGGTTGGTCTAGTTAATATTAGAAATTTTTTTAAAGCCTGAACACTAGTCTGACTCTAACTACTTGTCAAAATTATACTGTTTTCAGGTTGTCTGCTCCATAATTTCCCCAGATAGATAGAATATAGATGGACACGTGGCAGACATTTTGTCCTTGTCTTTTTCTGAGCTATAGCATGTTACATACTTATTAATAATCAACATCCACTGCTGTCTTTGCTTTGACTTTCCAATATATTCAGTGAAACAGTCCACTTGGAGGGCTTCTTAATTAAAAACACAGATTGTTGGGTTTTGCAAGAAGAGTTGCTCATTCAAAAGGCCTCAGGTGGGGCTTCTTCAGAATGTGTTTTCCTGAGTAGTGCTGTTGATGCCTTGAAACCATACTGTCAGCCTTCAAGATGCTTTTTTTCAGTTAAGTATTGAGCCCAATTAGAGACTAAAAAATTCCCAACTTAAAAATATCGCAGAGTCTGAAAGGTTTGATTATATAAAACTTTGTTAGAAACTTAAGCCACCCACCCTGAATATGTGTATTGATTATGTAGCCTTGAAAGACCTGAGTGTGTTTGCAAAATAAAATGTTGTTGAAGTAGTAGTGTGTAAACAAAACCAATAGGCTTGTAGAGGAAAATAAAGGGTTTGTGTAATACTGAGAACAGGCTTCAGGAGGCAGCCTGTATGGAACAGAGGGCCGGATAGAGGCTTACAAGGTCCCTGAAGATGTGCGATGCTTCAAAATGCCAGATTTTTAGAGTTGACTGGCATTAGTTACTGTATTTAATTTTTACTTCCAAATATGAGAATTTGTGTTTCTTAATTCAAGTGTAGGGCCATTTTTAATTCTTAATAGAGGTAATTATAATTTTTTTTAATCAGAGGAATGCAGAGAGAAAGAAAAGCCTTTGAGGAGCCTGAACAGTACTTGGAACAGTAGCAGGTGGGAAGAGTTCAGAGTATGGGGAAGATGTGCCGGAGGTGGTATGAACTGAATTGGAAGTGAACAGCAGAGGTAAGAAGAGGCACAGAGAAAGGTGAAGGGTGACGGAGGTCTTCAGGAGTGCTTTCTTAACTGTCTTTCACCAAAGCAGCAGTTACCTTTAGTGAGAAGACTAGGTGGTTGACTGATGAATTACAGCGTCCATTGACTAGTCTTGTAAGTTCCAGTTCAGTAATTTCGAAGTTCAAGATCTAAGAAGATGAAAGGCTGCCAACTCATTTGCACTTACATACGTTCGGCTACAGGACATCTGCATCCTTTGCCATAAATTCCTTTATTGCAAACAATAAACTTCTACCTTTTCTGTGGATCCTGATCTCAAGATACCCTAAAAGTTGACTTTTGTGTCATTTGTGGGTCACCGTGTGTGTATATTCTTTTTTCAATAGGCTCTTAAGTTGTTTTTTTAAGAAAAAAATACTACCATAGCGCCTTGATATAATTTTGAATCTTGGGTAAAGAATCAATGTAAACTTAGCAAAGAATTTCCCAAGTTCTGCTTTAAACCGAGTTTCAGTTCATGTAAACATCCTACACTCAGCTGTAATACATGGATTGGCTGGGAGGTGGGTGTTTACTTCAGCTGACTTGGAATGTCAACCATTTAACTTCGATAAATGCTTTGACAAGAACGATATACAGAGACTTGATTTTTTTTTTTAATGTAATTACTCAAAGTTTAAATTATTAGATTTTTTCAATTTTGTTATTAAATCTCTTAACATGACATAAAGCTCTCAAAATTCGGACACAAAAATGTTCTTATTTGGTAGTTGAGGTCACATTTGTAGGCATTGCCATGTGCTTTTAAGAAGCCTGCACTTTAGACATCAGACTTCTCTTGCTGTCTGGATTTTACCAGTGAAATAGCCCTGGGATTTGGTGAATGGAGAGGAACTATTTCTGCCATGGTAGTTTTCCATCTGCAGAATGTGCTAATTGTGAGGGTTGTCTGTAGAGTGGCCCATTAGTATGGTACCTTGTCACATAAAGTACTCAACATACTGTAATACTGATTACACTTATCTAGTCACTAGTAGTTATTATTGTTCAAGTAGATATAACATTATTATATTACATTAGCAGTAAAAGTGATGCTAATTTTCTGGTTTAAAAGAAGTGGTTTCACTCTTTGCTATCATTGAATTTAGTAGTAGAAACCTAGCTTCTGAAGCTCATATATTAGTCTTGTTGTTTTGGGAAGTTGTAATTTCTCTTTACCTCATTTTACTGAGTTTGCCCTGGTGGGGTTATAGTAGTTCCTGGTAAAGTTGTTGAGCCTAAGTGAATTAATATATTGTAAATGAGTGAGAGAACCAGTAAACTCTTGATAAATGATACCGTAGTGCCATATGTTTGTAAGTCATTAGAGATAATAACTTTTGTTTGGTCCAAGCAGTACTTCATATTTGGCCTTTATTAAAAATACTGTACTGAATTTTAAAACTAATTTTGTTCTATTTTCCAGTTTCATGGAAAATGAAATCAACCTTCTTGATTTTTTTGGTAACACTCATATTCTGTATTTCTAGAAAGCAAAATGGCAACTATGAAATAGAAGTTTTATAAAAATACACAAAATTGCAGCAGCTTAACAAGTGACTATAAGCTTCCCTGTACTTAAGCCTGAATTAGATCTCATATGTGATGGCTCTGTGAGAGATATATCTTACATGTTATAAGAAGTTTCTATTTTTTTAAAATGTAAAATAAAGACATTGGGTCTTGCTCTTAAAGATGAATGTTTTTTCTACTTTTATGTATGCTATAAACAGTAAAGTATTTTCTTGCTATTCTTTTTTATTAAAAGAGAGCTGTAAAATATCCTTTTCAAATTAAGCATAGAGATTCTTCATCAATTTACCTTTGAACCACAGTACATAAAATACAGAATTTTTCATATCTGAAATGTGAAAAAACACTTACCATATTTGTGTAATTTCAGCTACCAGATGGCCTGTAGGTTAAATTCCTTTCTACTCTTTAATTCACTGCTCTTTGTTCTCTCGTTTAATGGTCATATGTATTAGAAAAGCTTCGCTCATGCGTGCTGTCAGATTTGCCTCATTTTGTGACTTGGCCTATAAATGAAGCTGTAGTTATACTTAAATGAAAATATTGCTCTTCCATGACTTAATACAGTGATGCATTCTAGTTACAGTGAGCTGACCTCTACCTTTACACCCCATCCTTATAGTGTTTTTTACTGGCTCATGTTTACTGTATATGATTACATTTACAATGGAGAGTTGGTACACGTACACAATACATCTTAATTCTTCCTATTCTTTTCCATCTCCCACCCTTGCTTCTCCTTATCCCTCTTCTGTCTTGAACCCCTATTGTCATCGTTTTTGTCTCTTCTATTCCTTCCTTTTTATTTCTTCTCTCTCCATCTTATTCCCTCTTTTATATTTATTAGAACAATAAAAAGCGTTTTACTGATTAACAAGTGCTAGTTAGTTTTAAATGTCACAGAATCTGAGTAAATATAAAATATATTCATTTTCTTCCTTGTTAGTATATTACCATTTGTTACTGAATAGTACTGGTAAGAACATAATATACAGTTGAATTTGTTCAATTTTAAAATGTGTTCTGAAATTAAACTCTAAACTCCTCTGTCAAATTTGAAGATTTTATATTTCTTCCCTTAGTTACTTGCTAAGTATTGTGCATAAATTAGTTTCTCTCCTGTTCCTTTCTCATTTCATTAATTTCCAGTAAAATTTTATTGTTCTAAACATGGTATGTGAACTGCAGTGATTGTCATTTAAGATGGAAGAATTTCTGATAATGTAACAGTTTATCCTTTAGTCATTTTTAAAATGTGTCCAGTGCACACCATGCAAAATTATTATAAGTAACGATGTATTCTGTTTTCATTGCTAATAAGTTAATATTGAAAATTTTTTTAAACCACAAAATCCTTTTGTTTCAAGTTCTAGGGCTAAAGTGAAAAGTATTTTTGGGCCAGGGATTTAGCTCAATGGTTCCGGCGCCTGTCTTGCAAGTGCCAGGACCCGGGTTTGATCCCCGGTAACCACATACCTATACTGGGTGTGGAGACTCACGCCCAGCAGCAACCAGTACCACATACCACAGTGCCAGGCGTGGTGGCTCATGCCTGTAATCACAGCACTCGGGAGGCAGAGGCAGGAGGATTGCTGTGATGAGTTTGAGGCTGAGCTCAGGGCCAGCCTGAACTACAAAGTGAGACCCTGTCTCAAAAAAAAAAAAAAGAAAAGAAAAGTATTTTAATTTTGAATTTAATCATTTCACAGAGCTACCACAGATAACATGATGAAACCAGCTGCTTGATGCTGTTTTATTTTGCTTTGTTGTGGTTTTTGTTTATTTTCCAGTACTGGTAGTTATGCTTTAGCATTGTTCTGTGTATATAAATCAGGATTACCTTTTTATATAACCCTTGATAACCTTAACATCCTTTAATTTTATAGGCAAGACCTGGTTCCAGTGGCATTTTTACAGTTTAGTATTCATCACTCCTGTGGGACTGAGTAAAACTACTCTGAGAATCAAAATCTTAGCAGTAGAACCTATTCAGCTCCTTAACTTGTGTGGACTATCCAGGTCCAATCAGAACTGGTTTAAAAGTGGAGCCTTTGTTTTATTTCAGAATGTTCCTTTAAAGTTTATTAAACTGTGTTTGATATTTGCCCTTTCTATCTAAAAATATTTAAAAATGGAATTTGGACTATTTTACTTCAATTTCTAAAAGTGACTTTAAAAAGTTCTTTTACTCTTTGTTTTCCATGCAAATTTTGTAAGAATTCAAATGCTCCAGGGGCAATAGGTACTTTTGTGGGGCTTTTTTTTGTTTGAAAAGTTAGAAATTGTCCAAACCAATATTTTTATGTTAAGCAGAGTAATTATATCCTGATACAATTTCATATTTAGATGCCAGAAGACTTGATTGACCTGGATGATAAATGAACACTGAACGTACACAGAAATTAATGTCAGCATAACTGCCAACATTAAGTAAATGTATGCTTGCGTATATGTGCATTTGTTAATGATATAGTAGGAAGTCTTATTGTGTTTCATAGCAGTTGGACTTAAGGTAGAGGCAAGTCTCAAAAATGGCTGGTATTTATGTGTAGCCAAACCAAATTATAAATATGTTCTCTTGTTTTTCTTTCCTATTTGTTACTCAATCATCCTCACAAGGGAGTCAAGTGACCCATGTTAAAGCAAAGGTCCTTTCTCATTCCCGGTGCTTTTCCTGAGGAGGCAGGTGATGCTGCTGAAGGAATATCATCACAGGACAGAAAGCAAAGTCGGACCTGGGCCTGCTTATACTTCCCTATAATCTTAGCACTGAGGAAGCTGAGACAGGATTGCAAGTTAAGACCAGCCTAGAATACCTAGTAAGACGCCATCTTGAAAAAAAAGAGAGGAAAAGGAAAAACAAAAGTGATTTTTCCACTTAACACATTTCCATCACCAGTGTGTGGGGGAGGTCAAGAAAATTTTGCCTGTGGATTCTGTAGTGGACAATGACAGTGTGTCCAGTTCTTCTCATTTCTGACCTGAAGATAGTATCAGATCCCACAGGTTGAGAGAGAGGTCCCACAAAACTGCCCCGACTTCAAATGCCAAGTGCAAGCGTGAGTTTTAGTCTGTGCTTCTGACTGACGGGCTGTAGAGTTCCTATGATGACCCCTTCTCACATGTGACTGGTAGTCTGGACAGCTCACAGAACTCCAAGGGGAGCTTCACTCACATTTACTCACTTATAAAAGATGTAGTGAGAATACAGATGAATAGGTGGTGGAGGAGCATAGGACAAGATAGTGGAAAGGGACGCAGCTTTAAACTCTGGATTTGCTACCGTTGGAAACTTCTACATGGTTAGCCATCTGCAGCTGCATCTGAACCCTGTCCTAAGTTTTATGGAGGCTTCATTACATTTCTGCATGATTAATTTCATCATCATCCATTAGTAATGCCAGAAACTGGTAGGTGAAGTTGAAAGTCTCAACTCTGGCTTGGTCTTTCATATCCACCACTTCCCATCCTGAAACCAGGGCACCTGAGACACTAGCTAACATGATAGACTTAAAAAATATGCTCTCTTCAAGAGTTTTAGAAGTTCTGTGTCAGGAAACGGCAAGACTAAATTTAAGTCACAGTATCATGAACACAAACTTGAGAGTCAGACCTCCAGCCTAATTTGGGCTCCATCTTCTGACATGTGTGTGACCTTGCCCAAGTTGTTTAACTTCTCTGGATATTCTCAGTTAAAAGCAAACAAAACTACATCAAGTTGTTAGTACTGAGTACTAGATCAGCAAACTGAAGGATACAGCATAGGCTATCAGCAAAGGTATTCAGTAAACATTTTTTTCTCCTGTTCCTTAGTTTATATGAGCTCCCTCAGTGTCTACTGCTAAATCATATGTATGTCATAGTCAGCCTTAACAGTCATCCACCTTGAATATGTATGGTAAAATACAGTCTAAATGCTGCATAATTACGATTCTAAGGAAGTTACTTGTTTCACAAAAATATCCAAACTTCTAGCTTCAAACTGAATAAAATAATGTATAATGTTTGTATGTTTTTAAAAAAATGTTTCAAACCTCTGAAGGTAGATACAAGTGTTGACGTCAGAGAAGACTAATCAGAGTGCCTGGAAATCTTACAGTGGGCCAGGCCATTATGAAATGTTATAATACAAAGTGTCTATTGTTTGAAACAGACCAGAACACACTATAAGAGAAAATTTTTCTAAAGTTGTATTGGTTATATGGGATTTGATTCATGCTTTGTATTTATTTCTATAGGTAATAGGTTGAATATGTAAGAGATAGTGTTTATAAAAGTTGGGAAACTTGTTCAGCTGGTTTCTCAGTGTTGCCAACCAGTTGCATATGCAACACTGATATTCCTGGTAGATACCTTGTTTTAAAAACTAGCTAGTTCCATTGAGTTAACCCTATTAAATCTTGTGTTTCCATGCTGTAGTCATTTAATGGTTTCCTCCAATAACCTGATAGTTTCAAATAGCTCTTACTATTGGTGGATTATTCAAAAGTGTTAAAGGCAAAAGCAGGAATACCTTATTTTCACAATAAAGTGATCATACAACAGAAAAATGACATCTCTATCTTATTATGTGACCTTTTACCAAGTTTTAAAGCATTCTCATCCCATATTTTTTGCATTTAAGCGAAAAAGTCTTGTAATTCTTTGTCCTGTGTGACTCCATCCAGTTTTTAATGTTAGTGTATTTCTGTGTGTCAGTAGAGCACAGTGTTCAGTAGTGAGTTCTAGACTAAACCACCTGAACTCATCTGCAACATGGGGTTATCTATCACAGATTATTACAAGGACTTGAATAGATAATCCAGATAAATCACTTAGCTCACTACCACTCAGGAAGTAACCCATTCTTGAAAATGCATTTTAAATCTCAAGCCTTCATAGTGTTAATTTGGGACCTCCGAGGTAGATTTGGGCTCTTCTGTGCCATGGTTGTGGCTTGCATTTACTGATGTTAAGTTGCTAGTAAGCCTGGTGATGCTAAGCTTATCAGTAATCTATCTACATATCTACCATCTTTCTTAGATTATGAACCCATTGAAGACAAGATAGTTTTATTCATCTTCGTAATTTCATTGTATGACATGGTAAATTTGTATTACTTTTAAATGAGGTTCTTTGCCTTCTCAGTGGACAGTAACTGCAACAAGAATAACAAGTAAAAATGTTCTAAAACTATCCAACCATGTTCTTGAATCACTTTTTTTCTTCCCTTTATCAGGTTTTTTTCCATATAATAAAGTAATGAAGTGACTTGCCATATTAAGGAAACTTTTCATTAATAAAAAATACTATGATCAAAAAGTGTATAAAGCCATTATAACAATACGATAGGAAAGGATTAATTTGGGAATTAAAAGTCTGATTTGTATAATTAGAAAAAGTCTTAGGTTCATATTTCAGCCCTGTTTCTATCAAGCCCTATGACACTAGTCAAGCTATATTATCTCTGACTACAGAGGGGGGTCTACTGCTTGTTGAGTAATATTTAATATGAGATAATACACTGTACTGGTACTTAAGAGAAGCTACTCATATTTATTGAATGGAGTTCATTGCAGTTAATACTGTACCCTTTAATTTTGAGAGAACCTAAGTTATCTTACCACATACACAGTTGTTTACTGCTGCTAGAAATACTGGTTAAACTAGTTGATTCTCTTGGTTACATATTGAAAAACAGAAGTAAAGTGTTAAATGGTGACTCACACATTTTAATTCCACGCATTTTAATTCCACTCCACACTAATGTTGTAGGAAAGTCACCAAGATCAGATGGCAAAGGCATACCTAACAGTTCAGTTGTGTAATTAAAGACTTGTTTTCTGACTTGTTAAAGGCAAGTCTCTTAACATCTCGCAGGTAGATCACTGAGAACTTGAGACATGAGTAGAAAACATTAGAGCCATCGAAGTCTCTAATGATGTCATTTTCCTTTTATATTAGGGAGTGTAGAGAAAATGATTGTCAAGGTTATTGACACAAAATTGGTCATTAAATGCTTTGTAACTAATGATCATGGCACATGAACTTCATTGTATTACTTTATCGTGAAGTTTTGTTCACTTCGTCTCCAGTTACTGTGTTTTAAAACAACCTCTTAAAATGCACTACCAATTTCTCTGTCTCTCTGTGCATACTGATTTCATACTTTTTGATTAAATAAATATTTTCCTCTAACTTTGTTTTGTGTTTTCCTCATTGATCAACTTTTCAGATCTGTCAGCTAGTGAGCAAATTAAGCTACACTGTGACAGAAAATCCTGTAACAGTCGCTGAAGATAACATTAACTTTTTTTCAAGGCTGTCACATAGTTTTCAGCCTTGGGCATAACCACCCAGGACATCCTTACTGAAGACTGCAGGAAGTAGGAAAGGGAAGCCGAATGTTGAGCTATATTTATCACAAAGAGGAAGCTTTCAGAAATACCCCCTTTCTGTCTCGTCATGTCCTGGCTGTCCACTATCTGTAAAAGAGGCCAAGAGGCATAGTTCTCTGGGCACACTGTCAGTTGGAACAGAATCATTATAGTTTGGTACTTTTGTACTCTTAACATTTTTTTAGGGGTTGAGTAGCAATTTTTTCTAGATTAGAGGATTTCCTCTAAGAGTTTAGGACTTCACTATAGATAACTGACTTTGTTAGGATGTGGCTAGATGGAGATAGTGAGGCTGATTTCAAGGAATCTTGGGGGCATTGCTGAGAAAAGTAACATAACTTCCACCAACAGGCCATACATCCAAACTCAGATGTCAATCAAACATAAGTGTGTACCCAGCTGGCTGCAGAAGAAGAGAAGGAATTGCAGCTGCCAACAATAAAGAGAAAACAAAGCTGCAGCGGTACCCGCAGGTGCTCAAAGCACTCTGACTGTGTTGGAGGATGATCTGGGCAGTGACCCTCACCAGTGGGCTTGAATTGTAGCAGCAAATGTACAGCCTGACATATTACAGGGCAGCTGGGGCTGGGATCTCTGCATAAAGCTAAAGCCTTAGAAGATGCTGCAGTCTCAGGAAAGGGGAAAATCGAAATTCTGCACAACAATCCAGGGGAGCTACAAAGTTGTCTGAGCCTGAAATTTTGAGGCCTGAAGAGGAAGATTTCCATGAGAAGGCATTGATGTTCAATGGGTTTTGCCATGATCATGCTTGTACTTAAAACTAACTGTGAACCTTCAAGTGCCAGGCACATGTAAGGCATTGGCTTTGATAAAGCAATAATTTAGACATAGGAGTGTATGTTCTTAGGGCTCTTGTAATGTAGAAATTTTAAACAAAATATAATATAGCAGAAAAATGATAGAAAAAATATGCAGAAGAACAATGTATAAGAGTTTAAAGAGTGGACTTAATGTACAACTTTGACAGGTAGTGCCAGTTTAAGTTTTTGAGGGATAGATGTTGAGTTAGCAGCCTTAAACATGTACTTTGCCCCCAGATGACCTCGTGCCAGGTTATAATTGAAAATTGACACCAACCTGTTTTAAGTACAGAAGAGTACAGGAGCTAGTCAAGAAAACATCTTAAACTGTATGTTCTGCATACAGAAGATAAACTTAAACTGTATGTTCTGCATAAAGAAAGATACCCTCAACTTTATGGGCTGTGACCAACATCTCATCAAAAGGTTCCTTCAGGAAGCAGGAGTCTTCTGCTCTTTAAAAAAATCTGTGTTCATGGTTAGCCCAGAGCCCAGAGTAGACAGGACATCAAGGATATGGGCTGTAGGTCAAGCTGGGTTCTTGGGGTAGCAAGGGTGGGGGTCATTACTATTAGATAATCAAAAGCTTTCATTTCACTATTGAAAATTCATTTTAAAATTTAGTATTCTAGTTAACATGCTAATTTCACAAATAAAGATTATGATATTTAGAATGTAATTACAGCATTCTAAGTTGGTTAGAGTGCAAAGTGGTTTCTGCTATGATGTAGATAGCATCTACAAGGTTCTTTATCCTATACTGCTCTTTATCTATACTTTATCTATACTTTATCTATACTGCTCTTCATTAATGAACACTGTGGATCTAAATAAAGTCTTTAAATGATGTGTATGTCATGAAATACGCTGAGTACATGAAACTTACTGGTTACAGAGGCATAAATAGCTAAGAAGATTCCAGAATCATTCATGGGCCTATCAGAAATGACATTTACCAATGGAAACAGAACAAAAGCAATAGGCTAGGCTTGTAAGGTTTGCTTTTTGTTGTGATGTAGACTGTTGAAGTGTTTGATATAGTAGCTCCAGAGTTGGCCACAGGTGTGCTGTGTTCTGTATGATGCACTACCATGTGGTTTCTGGCCTTAAGCCAAAAAGCGTCAGCAGCAACGCACACGTTCATAAGGACGAGGGATTCAGACTGCAAGCATGGTGACAAAATGCAGACTTAAGGGAAAATAAGTGTGTCCAGGAAGTATTCGTGAATGCTGAAGTTCTTCAGAAGAAGCAAAATAATTCCAAATAAAACCCAGAAGTGCAGAACTAATGAAAAGCAGTGGAAGGAGAAAACAGGAAGAAATGTGAATGAATGGATGTCGACTATATTAACTGGATTAAAATGCCTCTGGAATTAGAATGCACCATACAATAACAAAAGACAGGAAGGTAACTGAGGAATCATGCTGTCAGGTTCTAGCAATGAGTAATGATAAAAATTACTTTTATTAGAATGTAGAGTTAAAAGCAGGACTTGTCACTTAGGACTTGTCACATTATGACCTGTAGGTTAAGCACTAAAAGAGTAACAACAATGTATATGTAACAATAGAGGTAAAATTATTTAAAAGAATTGAAAAAAGGCAAAGCAGATCAGAACAAGTTACAAAATATGAAATAAAACACGAAATGATACTTGAATCAAGGCTGAGAAATATCCTACTTTATACAGTGCTTACAAGTGACATTGTAATATAAGGGGACACACAGGTTGAAAATAAATGAAAGATACAGGAAGGAAATAACCCATAATAGACAATGTGATGGGCATATCAACCAAAGGAATTTAAGCATTATTAATAATAAAAAGTCTAAATATGTAAAGGTCATAAATCTATATGTTCCAAAACAAAGTATGTGAAATAACTAATTGGAGAAATCACGGTGTAGCCAACCTGAATATTAATGGTTATTAAATTCTACACATATAAATATATACATATATATTATATACTGTATATGCTATAGCTATATATATAGATATATCAGCTATACTGTCCCAAACTATTATATGGGTATAGCATATGTAGTATATATATATATATATATATATATATATATATATATATATATATATATATTGACATTACCCTGAATTACAAAGAAAACAAATTTGAGCAGAGGTAAAAGCTTTCATCTGGAAACTTCTAACAAGATGAAGAAACCCAAGTTACTTAGGAATTATGGACTGCATTTCAAAATGATCCCTGGGTCAAAGATTTTTTTAAAAAAGTTAAAATACTTGGAAATGAACAGTAAAGCCTGACAGTAAAATGTGAATGTTATCTGTAGCATTGCATAAAGGAATATGTATACCCATAACAACATTATTAGAAAAAAGAATGCTGAATAAATAGGTCACGGATGTGTAAATATCACATCTTTTCTCTGATATGAGAAAATAAAGATGTAAATGAGTTCTAGAATGCATGTTATATATTGTGAAATAGAAAATACTCAAAGCAAAATGGGGTGAAGGGGAAAAAATAATGAGACCATAACAAGGAAAGGAAACAAAATTTGTGTATATAGGGAGTGGGGGTGGTAGGGTGGGTAGGGCTATGGGGGAAAATGAGAAGTTTTGTCATATACTGGTACAAATTTTCATTGTTGAGTGCAATCATGATGTGTATATGTAATGTACCAATAAAGATTAAAAAAAGAAAAAGAATGCTGAAAATCAGTGAGCTAAATTCTTTTCGGAAGCCAGAAAAGAAAATAAAGTAAAAATCTGAAAAAAAATACAATAAAGTCAAAAAGCCAAAAAAGTTGGTTCTTTGAACTCTCTGTATCATAACCCTACTGTAAAGCTGATCTATGATTGAGGTAAGGCCTGAAATAAAAATCAGGCTTAAGGAGAAAAGAATACTAGACAGAGACTGGTTATATACATAGAAAATTCAAAAGGATCAGCAAATGGATATAAAAATCACTATACAAAATTTCATTATATTAGAAACAAAAATTGAAATTGTTAAAATGGTACTAACAGCATATGATCAGATATCTAGGAAAACTTTCAAAGAAAATCATGTCAAAAAATTAAGAGATTGGGCTGGGGATTTAGCTCAGTGGTTCTGGCACCTGTCTTGCAAGCACAAGGACCCAGGTTCGATCCCCAGTAACCACATAACAATACTGGGAGTGGAGACTCACACCCAGCAGCAGCCAGTACCACATACCACAGTGCTGGGCGTGGTGGCTCACGCCTGTAATCCCAGCACTCGGAAGGCAGAGGCAGGAGGATTGCTGTCATGTGAGTTGGAGGCTGAGCTCAGGGCCAGCCTGAACCACAAAGCGAGACCCTGTCTCAAAAAAAAAAAAAAAAAAAAAAAGTTTAATGTATACGCATATGCCAGCTTGGAAAGCAATGTTAATCTGTAATATGTATTCTAAAAGCATGTTGCAGAAATTAACAAACTGATAGGAATGCAAGAGCTAAGAACGTCCAAAGTAAAGAACAACACATCTGAAAATGCTTACCAACAAAAACATGATTATATAAAACCATAGCTGTAATTAAAAATCAAACTGGTGACTGACATATGGATAGACAAGTTGACTAATGTAACAATAGAAAACCTCGTGTAAATCTACATATTTAGATACCCTGATTTACAAAAAAGGAACACTATCGCATAGGGGCAACTAGATAGCTACGTTGGAAATAAATTTACCGCCTTTACATTATACATGAAGATGCCATATGGAACATGGTCTAAATGTGAAAACGGGCAGAGAAGATCTTCATAGTTTGGGCCACCCCAGGACATGGAGCATAAAGGAAAATTTAAGTGTAGTTATAGAATGGGGGTAGTAGAGGTTACTGTTCTGACAGACTAAAGACAATCTAACATCAGGAAAGAAGATGGAGAAAGCTGCAGGTGAGTTTCAGGTGCTGACTGGAATAATGAATGCTAACATCTTCAGTGTGTCTTTAGAGTGTTTGCAGAGGAGCTAGTACACCCATCGGAGCAGGGTGGGGCGGAGGGATCATCTTCTATGGGATCACAGTGCAGTCAGATTCCGGGAAAGCAAAGGGAACGGGAATGTGTCCTGAGCGGGAATACACGTGCTGTCTTGTGCTTGGACATCAGACTCCAGGTTCTTGAACAGTCCAGGGAAGTCTCAGGCTGTACCCCTTACAGCGCCACTCCTCTCCTGCTTCTCAGGACTCCTGCCTGGGCCTAAAAGGCCCTCATTGCCTGCCCTTTGGTTGTATGACTTTGGACTTTGGCCGAGCCATGCCATCATCATCCCAGAATCTCCAGCATGTGGGCAGCCTGTCCTGGGACTTGGCCTCTATAGTAAGCCAGTTCTAATAAGTCCCCTCTCGTATCTGTGTCACACGTACCTTTACCCAGTGTTCTGACTTTCTGGAGAACCCTAATTTATATAAGACATGATTAATTTTTTAAATTATGGGATTTTTAATGAATTTATATGGTTAAATTTGAATTTTCTTTTATTTCTTAAGGAAATGGACTGCCACTGATTTTTTTACATGTTACCAAAAATATATCATGAAATAAATATTAGGTTTTACAAATCTACTCCCAAGTAATCTATAATCCACCAAATTTAGATGGGTATAATGTGACATATCAAAACTTCAAGAAGCAGATAGCATTTGTAATGTTCTAGAGAACAGAAACAGGAAAGCTCAAATTTGATATTAAAATTAAGCAGGTGTGAGGAGAAATTACAAGCAGGTTGCTTCTGCACACAGCTGAAATTAACAGTATTAGCATTTGAGATTCACCAATTAACATGCATTCATTATATCTAAATAGGTTTATTGGCAGAATGGGGGGGGCTTCACATTGAGTCTTTTTCTGTAGCATGTCATGTTGACAGGTGAGAGAAAAGCTGTATCACTGTTTCACTGAGTGCAGTGGAAAAAATCAAAAGCAATGATCACACCCATTCATTTTCTTTCAAGTCAAGCAAACAAAACATCCTCTTAATAGGAACTTTATTATTATGTTAAAAAGAAAACCTTATCAAAACCCCATGACTAACATCACAAGTTAATGGTATTTCAGAGCTGTCCCTGGAAGTCAACGCTAGTGCAGGAGTGGCATTCATACACCTGTTCCATGTGCACAAGAGGTTGGACTGGTGGGGTAGATCTGGAGGAGGAAATGGGAGTGAGGATTGCAAAGGGAAATGCAGTTAGTGTTAACTCACAAGATAATTGTTTATTTAGAAATCCTAAGGAAAATACAAAGTATTATGAAAGGGAAGGTCGAGGGTGTTGATATTTAAAATAATACTGTTCCTGCATTCTGTTTTAAAGTGTAATATTTAAAGGAATTTAATTCCCAATCAAAGGTAATGTGAATGAATTTTATTAAAGTAGACCAAAATAAATGAAAGGGTATCCCATGTTTGAGGATAAGAACTAATACATTCCAGCATCAGCAGCCTCAATCCACATAGTCATTGATGTTCTAATCAAATTCTCAACAAATTTCTAATGAAACTTTAGATATATATAACAACATGAAAAGGCAAATAGCCAGGACAGATGTTTAAAAAGAAAAAAGTGGGTGTGGGGAAGTAGGAGCTGCCCTCATTCACCGCGCCAGGATTTATTATAAAACTGCAATGACACCAACAATCCTGACTATACCAGTGGTCGAGGACGGAGAATCAAAAGTTTGAGGCCTGCCTGGGCTACAGAACAAGAGCCCCTCTAAGACAAAACATCGCAAGGATCGCCAGCGTGGAGAGAAAGGACAGGCGCATGGAGCTACACTGCAGAAGCAGGTGCGTGGAACTTCAACATGGCCGGCGGGGGGATGTGAGGGGCTGTGGTCAGTGGCACTAGGCTGTTGCATGTTCATGGGGGGCTTACACATTTTACTCAGCATAGTCAAAAGAGAAATTTGATGAGCTAGAGACCAATATGAAAAAAATCAAATATTTTAGAGGGGTATACAAGAAGATTTCTATCCAATTTAAGAATTTATTGAATGTAGCAAAAGTGCAAACCATAAAGAAAAAATGGTACATCAGGCTATATTGAACTTAGAAATTTAAGTACAGCAACATATTTTTTTTTAAAGCAAGCCATGACTTGGTATCTGTAAATGTATTTAACAGAAACTAACAATAAAACTGAAAATTTTATCAAGGATTAATTCAAGGCTAGATAAAAGAGTAGAGCATGAGCGAAAAGCAACAGATGAGTCAGCACAAAGTGGTTGAGCTTACTGCTCAGGAAAATGTAAATCTGCACAATTGATGCTGTCTTATACTCAGATAATACCAGGATTGGCAAAGGTGTTGAGAAAATTTATACTTTTTTCATTGCCTTGGTAAAGTTAGAATTACATATTGCTTATCACAGCAGTTCAGTGTCTGTCTGTACAGAACTAAAGGGCAGTGTGTGGAGGATTATAAATGGAAAGAACACTTGATTTTCTGGTAGACAATTATAATAGGAGACAGACCGAATTGCTTTTTCTGAAAACTGGAAAATCATATTGAATTTTTTATTGTAAAACAATCTTTGCTATAGATTGGAAAGACTCCAATATTTTGTTTTAAATGCAGCTGCATTTGAAGGTATTAGCAATGTAGTTTGTGAGCTGTCACAGTTGCCTATTGTGGTCACTTTAGACTTTCTAACCTCCTCAAAGCCTGATTTGGTACCCTGGACATCTACACAAAGAAACTATGTGCAGTAACACACTGCAATTAAAATCTTTTCATATAAAATCGAAGAGCAACCTGTTAATTTTTATGATAGATTACACATGAGGCTCAAATTTAATATTTTGGAGATTTTTAAAATATATATATTTCACTAGATCATAAATTCACTGTCCTGATTCAGAAAGGCTGAGATTTTATAACCTGGCTTCTACTTCTAAATAAATGATTTTGAGGTCCTAGTGATTAGCTTTATTATAAACTGTTTTAATGAAAATCACAGAATTTATATATTTCCAATTTCTTGTTTTTATTTCTGAAAGTATCTGTCATTTTTTTCCAACAATATACCTTATATGTATAGTAAGGATAGAGACTTTTTTTTTCTTTTTTCATACCAGAGATCGAACTCAGGACCTGGCACTTGTCACACAGACGCAGAACCTCCCCGGGTCAAAGGTGTTCAAAAGAAGTATTTAAAGAAGTATTTAAAGAAGTATTTAAAATACCAAGTGAAAAATGTAACTGAAATGATCCTAGCACTGGTGCCTCCAGTTAAATTAAGATCCTGGCCCCTGAGCCAAGGATGGTTTTGACATCTGTGCACCAAAGGATGGACTTAGTAGATCTGGCATATTCGGGCCCTTGGAATTCTGAGGAAGTCGTGGAACATCACCTTTCATCCCATGGAGTATCCTTCCTGGTACAAGTGCCTGTGTTTACCTGGGGCCTTGGGCTGCACCAGGTAGTTTGTGTGAAGATATTCTATGGTGGGGCACTGCACCTTGCAGTATCAACCTAATGGACAGGTAAACCTGACAAGTGCGTAACAGGGCTCTCAGTACTTACATGACCCCAGGAGGAACCCTGGACACCAAATCTCATGTTGTGGTTGACAGTATCCACACACTCCACATCATTAGGGAGGTTTGAAAACTCCACGGACCACCCTATTCCTTTGAGACGGAATAAGGATAAATCATACATTCTTGTGTTTCTTACCTTTGCAGATTTTAAGCTATGCTTGTGCTTTTTGATTATTAAACTAATCACTTTCCAGAGTTCTGAGTCACTGAACTCAAAAATGGTCTTGAGGACCTTGACCCAGGAGTCAATTAAAAAAAAAAAAAAAAAAAAAAAGAATCACAGACTCACACAAATAAGGGAGATTGCAGGTCCCCTGCAAGGCCTAGAATATACTGGTCCTTTACAGATCGGTCCAACCTCTGAAGAAATACAGTCTAACGAATAGATAACATTTTCATCCATTGAAATCATAATGATGAATAGCCAGATAAATGAATCTCAAATTGTTTCAAAAAGTGACTGAATGATAGTGCAGTACAATATCATTTATGTATCTGGAAACTATTTTCCCAGTGCAATGGCACATACCTGTAATCCCAACACTGAGGGAAACTGAGGCAAGTCCTCCTGGACATCTTATTAAGTCCTGCCCTCAGAACAAAAAAGTAGATGGGGCTAGGAATGTAGCTGAGTGCTAAAGCCTTTGCTTCAATCACTGAGCCTAAAATAAAACAGTTGTTGAGTGTAAATATGTGTATATTAATAAAAAAATCACATTTATGCATACACATAAACATTTCCTGAAAACAACAGTTTGAGAATAGCCATAAATTTAAGAAAAGCAGGGAGTTCTGGGGGAAATGGGTGGACAGTAGGTTATTTGTAACATTTTTTGTTTATAAGTGGAAAGATTAAAGAGTGAGAGGAAACCGTGAAAACAAATGAAAAGGAGATTAGTATTTCTGTGTGTTTTCCTGGGTCAGCTCTGTTTAGAATTCTAAAATGATTGCACCAAAGACCTCAACTGCTTCCAGCCAACCCTCTTAAACTAAAAACAGACCTTCAGAAGAGAACTGCTCCAGCTCAGGCAGAATGCTGGTGTAATCAGAGGCCTTTTGATAGGAAGTATTTTAATGCAGATAGGTTTAATTTAAACTGTGGAAACTTTGTTTTTAGCTGACTCTAGAAATAAAATACATAGATATAACAATTGCTCCATACCTTTTAGAGACCTACTAAGTTCCCTTAATTTCTGTACGTTCAGAATGTTGAGAAACTGCAGAAGTAAGAAACTTTATAAGAATTCTTAAAACTGGCTCTTTTATGAATTGGTTAAGCATTGCCTTTTTAGGCATTGATTCTCTTTATCCTGGGGGCAAGACACAAAATACACTGCAGGCTCACAACAGTGGCAATATGCCAAATATGCATTTTCTTTTAAAAATTATTCTGTTGTTTGTAGCAGTCATAGAAATCACCTCAAGTTTCGTATCCACTGATCTGGAAGATTTTAAATGCATTTAATACTACATAGTAGTAGGATCTAAAATAAGAAAATGAGTGATGATATGCCTTATAAACTGTAAATGAGGATGAAAGTGGTGTTACTAATGTTTAACCAATCAATTCAGGTTTCCAGTATAGAAAACCTTCTCTACAATACAGAAACTGAATGAGACAATGCCAAAAAAAAAAAAAAAAAAAATAGAAGAAGAAGGCACAGGTAACTGTTATGTAAATGAGTCTTATAAAAAGTATTGCTGTCACCCTGACTGCAGTGACACTCTTGTGGCTAATTATAATTGTGAAGGGAAATAGGTGACTACTTGTTTGGTTTCCTGAGACTAGAGGTGACCTGCCTCCAGTGCACATAAGGGAAAGTGACAAAGGTTCATCTGGTTCTTTCTTTGTCACTTCTTGTACCTTATAAAAGGAACACAGAGAAAGGTACACAATTCCCACTCTTTTTTCTCATTCTTTCCTATTGAATATGTTCATTGAGCACGTGCTAGGTGGAGGGAAGATGCTGTCTAAATACGCTGCTGTCCCCACTTTTGCCTGAAAAGGTATCAACCTTATTTGTCACACAATAACAGAGATTCAGAGAACAGAATAAATGAGTCTACTAGGTCCCACATCTCTGGGTTCAAAACGTGTTCTTCCCAAAACCACCACCACTAGAAACCTAGCACCCACAAGTGAAGCAGTCTAGTAGAGAAAAACTGCTCTCCTGGGAGGGAAAGGAGGAGGACTGGGGGGGGGGCAGCTTGGTGAGGCTTTGGGGGACCAGTAGGACCTTACAGATGCCTTGAGGACAAGGGTTTGGTAGTGAGGAAGAGCACACTGTGTGACAGGGAGAGTGGCAGACTGGCCACCGTGACTAGGTACTTGCTTGGTGAAGCCTGCCATCTCCCACTGGGGGTCCCGCCTCCGGCTCCCACTTTGTCCTAAGACAGGAAGCAGCAGTGGGTGAATGGGAAAGGTACAGGACAGGCAGATTCCAGATGTGATCTGGAGGTCAGGATAAAACTCCAAATTGTGTACACATACATGGGAGAACATTTTAAATGCTCTATCAATAGCTACTCATCATTTTTAATCCCTTTTTTGGAGTAGGGTTGAAGTAGCAAGGGGTTGTGGGTTAGAGTTTTGAACTACCAGGACAAAATTCAGCCCACCTGGGTTCTGTACCTTCTCCGTTCACAGGAGTTCAGATCGTGTGTGTGAGAGTGTTGGGCCTCGGTCACCAGAGCCATCCCGCCTGATTCATGTGAACTTCATTTGGAAGATTCTGGCCTAGATGCTGGGTGTTACTTTCACGCCCCACTGATGACACTGCTGCTGTGCATGTTCTTCACAGAGTTTATGAGTTTCTTTGTTTTTCAGTGCTGGGGATTGAGACCAAAGCCTTTGCATAGTGCTGCATCCCTAGCCCTTTTTAATTTTATTTTGAGACAGGGTGTCCCTGTGTCACCGAGTTGCCCAGACAGGGCTCTTCGTGCATCAGCCTCCCAGAGTGTTGAGATAACAGATAGGTGCCACCACATCTGACTTCTCATATGGCTTTAAAGAGTTTTTTTCTAGCTTCACAAGTTTTATGAAATAGATATTTATATAATGTTTTCTCTTCTTGGTATGATTTTTAGAGAAAACTAAATCAGACCATGTGGCCCGACTTTTCAAATCACAGAGGACACTGCAGCTGAGGAGACCTCCTTTTAGCCCTGAGGCTTCCTGAGACACAAGTGCTATCACTGTTCAGTTTTCAAATTCTTGGTAACACTTTTTACAAGTGTGGATGATGAATTTCTGCTGTGCACAGATTTTGTGTTGGTTACAGAGGGCACACCAGTGCCACATCAGCATTTTCCTGCAACTTCTGTGTCTGTCTCTGGGTACCTGTGTGTTGCGTTAGCCACATTTTTAACCTATATTCTACTAGCCAGTTTTGTTGTGTTTTCTTTACAATTGAAACAGTATACAACCTTTTTCATGACTGTTACTGTTAAAGACCAAACTGTTTTTTTCAAATGTATCCCCTCCTCCTGTGAGGAGTGAGACAGAAAGACCTAGTTTCCATCACCCAACCTGTTGTATGCTGATTTGAAGAGCTGATTCAAAATCAATAGCTTAAAGATGATTGTCTAAGGCAGTACATTCTGAATTTTTAAAATAATGGAATCTATTCTCTGTGTGTTTTTAGAGACAAGGTCTCATGATACAGCCCAGGCTGGCCTTGAACTCACAGCAGTCCTCCTGCCTCACCCTCCCAGGTGCTGTGATCACCACCCCTCCCAAATAGAATCTCTTATTTTTAAAAAAAAACTCTTCACAGCTGGGAGTATACTTCATGGGTAGAGCTCTTGCGGGGCATGCATGAGGCCTTGCATTCAATCCACAGTGATAGAATAAACAAAAATAATGTTTGGCCAAGCCCCATAAATACAAAGTGAACCCCTCTGCTGAACTGCTTCTCTAGTGTCCCCAGTAGCATCAGAGCCTCACAATTTGAAGACCACCGAGAGGATTCAACCTGTCCGTTATCCCCTCGGACAAACATTAGCTCACCCCTGAGGCATATTTAGTTCCTGGAGTGTTCTGTTTCACAGTGCAATGCTTTTGCTTGTGCCATTCCCCCATGGTGTATGCTCCACTATCCTCCTGTCTAACTGGATGCCATTTGATGGTCTCTGACAACATCTTTTCCTGGAAATTGGCCCTGATGTATGTTGGGTGCGCTTGCTATGTGCACCCTGTTCATTTTGCTCCTCTAATGACAGTAGTCACTGCACTGTTTAATCTATCTGATTCTCTCTGTAGTTATGTTCTTATTTGGTAGTCTACCTGTAGGAACAGGAGCATGGTTGATAATCAGTAATGCTGGATAGATAGATGGATGGGCAGAGGGACAAATGGACTGATAAAGGAATTTACCAATAAACCAAGTGAATGAGATATTGTGATACCTTGGATTGAGAAGAAGAGCAAGAATTGACAAAGCAGAAAATTCTATCCCTGTGGCCAGCTGGTTTGGAAGTTGCCTGTGGGTTGAGAGTGGACCTGAGCACTTCCTAGAATGCAGTCTTCACTAAGTTGGCCCTAGGGAAACGTCCAGCGAAAGCCATAAGCCTTCTCCCCATATCTGCTGCCATGGATTGATAGCTCATGCAGTGGTTTTTCACTCCTTAAACAACTAAAGAAAAATGGTTGCATGAAGGCCAAACAAAAGACTAATGGAAAAAGCTTTAATAATTAATTTTTAAAGATTTACAAGTGTCAGCTCAGCCAAGAAAGCCATAGAAACTTTCAAGCTGAAGTTTTAGGTAAAGGATACAACTCTTCGGATTATTCTTCTGGGGTGAAACTGGGATAATGTGAAAGCTGGTAGGAAGAAGACCAGTGGCACTTGCTTTTTCTGCTTATTTTTTTCTCACAAACAACAAATCATATCATCCGGAGTTTTTGTTCCTTTGAGCATTTCAGGATGGTTCAAGTCTATGAAATGAGGAATGGAATAAGTAGACGCTGCACTCCTTAATATGTGTTATTCATGTGACACATGTATTGGCAGGCTGACGGCCATTGACAGAAGATCTGACACACAGTTTAGTCTATGCTCGACTGGCTACAAAGCAGGAGTGTGGTGGTGGAAAGAGAGCATAGCTCGCCTCATGGTAGCCAGAAAGCAAAGAGAAATGACTGACTGAGAAAAAGTGCAAATGTAGGACGATAAACCCAGCACTTAGAACCATTTTTGTCTACTGGTATTTGCCAAGCTATGGGAGGATCTAAAAGTTGGACATGCATACTCCTGAACTACAGATACAAAGGACAGAATTGCAAAGCTGCCAATGTAGGTACTTTTCTTATAAGCTCCCCCATTCTAGACCCAAAGATTAAGATCCTAAAATTCAGAGAGAACCAGAACTAAACCAGTTCTTAATATATTTAAGTAGGCTTTGTGTTGCACGAATGGCCAAGGACACAGACATCTTAAATTTCAGAAGCACCTCAGGAGTCTAGCAGAAGCAACAAAAATTGTCCTGTGTTTCAAATTATTTCTATAAATAATTTTGCAATTATACAGCATACAATCAGAGTCACCAGCAGAGATTCCTCTCAGCACTCAGCGGCCTAATGAGCCGTGCATGAATTCAGTTGTCCTCCTTTCCCTGTTTTACCCTTCTGGACACTGTTCTTTCTCACTGAGACCATCTTCCAAAATAAACCCCTGCATGTAAACACTTCTCTCCACCCTGTTGCATTTGCTGAGACTCTTGGTGTCACAAATGGCTCTAGAAAAAGACTTTTCATGTGGACTCTGCTACTGGACCAACCAGAGGGTGATAAGGACTTGAACACAGCTGATGAATGAGGTATAGCATCCAGTAACCTCACCAATACTGAATGAAATGTTCCCTGCAATATACTGGAATGGTGGCGGGAGATGAAGCATTACCTTGCGTGTTAGTGATATCAGAAAAAGTGTGCCAAGATTTATTTTAAGGAATGGAGAACAAACAGACTTTGGTTCAGGTCTTATAGGAGGAAAAGAAAATGGCCTGCTCTGGTTAGCCAACTATCCAGCCCAAGGAGGGCTGACAGTTTCCACAAAAACGCCGAGCACTGCCTCCTGCCTTCTGCCATAGAACAGTGCAGAAACTCAGACCCAGGGGTGATTGTGTGTGCGGCACCACTACAAAGAGGAGCATACACAGCCTTCCAGGTCTCTGATACCAGTGTCAAGACCCAGACAAAGAAATGCCAGACCCTGAGATATGGGGGTAGATTATTTGGAAGGATGAACACAACAGCCTTGAATTCTAGATTTCTCTAACACCAAAAGCAGCAGTGTCCCCCTCCTTCCTGGAGAAAGTGACAACACCCTGCAAAGATTCCCCCCGAGGGAGAAGCCTCACCATTGTTTTTGTCCTAAGACCTGCTTCTACCTCCACATAACCAGCCAACAGATGAAGCCAAAATCGCCATCAGCTCAATATGACAGAAAAAGACAGAAAAAGCAAAATCATAAAGTAGCAGCCAATTTCTGTAGAGGAAGATGCTCTCATGTGGCAGCCTATCTATGAATATAAGGATAGTGTCTAGGAAAATCCTTCTGTTGGCTGATTTGCCTACCATCAACCCCTTATATATGAGACATGTGGCTTAGATACAGCTAAATGTGGTCATGTGGTCAATAATGAGTAGTTTTGTGGTCTAGGCCCTGGAACTGGCAGAGCAGAAAGTCTAAGGTAGAGCCGGATAGATCAATTCTGAATGAGTCGATGTCAGAGAATCATATTGTAGCTTACATTATTGCCCGCTAGATACAAATCTTGCCAAAAATGCAAGCCACAGCCAAGAAGTTGAAATGGCTCATGTGAGTATCAGCCCACTTCTAGGCACCCTGCCGTTGTTACAGTGGGTCCTTAGCAGAGAGGCCTTGATAGCAGGAATGATGACTGTTGGGACTCCCTCTCTTGGGCTAGCTGAGCTGTGCTCCTCCTGGAAGCTCAGAGCGCCTGTGGCAGTGTGGAGCAGAATCGGTGCTGAGCTGTTAGTGTGACTTCCACTGAGGGACCATCCAGTGCCATGCCCTGATTAGCAAGTTGATTCCATTAGACCCTTTACACCTGAGACAGCGACACTGCCTCTACAGAAACTGGCAGCTACTTTATGATTTTGCTTTTTCTGTCTGCAGTTCTTCCACAGCAAGCCTTTGAAGCTGCATCTAAATCCCAGCTGTGTTACTCATTAGCCATGATCTCAACTTGTTTTGAATGTTAAGTTATAGGACTGGTGTGAAAATTAAATGAGCTAATACATGAAAAGCATCAGAGTTTAAGTGCAATGTTTTCCATTTTAATTCTTATTAGATCAAGATAATTTCCTTCTCTTCCTAGCTTACTAAAATTACTCAAGTTAAAATTATGATTAATGCAACTTGAAGATTATCAAATCCTTTTACTATGATGGGTGACATGTTAACTTGGCTAGGCTACAGTGCTAAATGGTTCAGTCAGACTAGTGTAGACGTAACTGTGAGGTAGTTTGGAGACATGACTAACGTTGATAGTTAATGCACTTACTTTCTGGGTGGGACTCATCCGATCAATTAGAGCTCTTAAGAATCAAAAATAAAGACAGACAGACAAACCAAAAAGCCCTGACATTTCCTGGAGACAAAAGAATTCTATTTCTGAACTATAGCAGAAATCCACCTCGGGTTTCCAACTTGCTTCCCTGCCCTGTGGATTTTGGTCTTGAGACTGTGTGGCTCTTGGTGACTGTTCTGGGCTATGCATTTTACCTAGGAGTCCCCACAATTATGTAACTGAGTGAACAAATTTTTTACTCTCTTATTCTTTATATTTTTTCCTCCAAAATCATAGGTCTTAGGCACATTTCCTTCTCATTAAAATGAATTTACTAGTATCATCACAGCATTATATGGAGGGTTAGGTGAAATGCAAAGGAAGCTTGTAAATGCTAAAGTAGTACATAAATATGGTTGGGGCTATTAGAGCACACAAATGAATTTAACCACTCAAAGAAAAAACTAAGAGCTTCCTGAATTCCTGATTCTGTCTTAGAGAACCTCACAAGTGCATTTGGCAGTGATAAGTGGGTATGTGCGCGAACCTGTGCAAATGGCCACGGCTGCTGTGCTCTTGGATCAGACATAGTGACAATCCTGGGCTGGAGAGGGCTGCACAGTGCTGCTGTTGGGGCACTTGTGGCCTTCCTTTCTAGCTAGAGGAAAAGAAGATCTTTTTTTTTTTTTTTTTTTGAGACAGGGTCTTACTTTGTGGTTCCAGCTGGCCCTGAGCTCACCATGTAGCCCAGGAAGGCTCAAACTCACTGTAATTCTCCTGCCTCTGCCTCCCAAGTGCTGAGATTACAGGCATGAGCCACCATTCCCGGCACTGTGGTATGTGGTACTGATTGCTGGTGGATGTGAGTCAACATGACCACATTGTTGTATGTGGTTACCAGGGGATCAAACCTGGGACCTTGGCCTGCAAGGCAGGTGCCAGAACCACTGAGCTAAACCCCCAGCCCCCAAGATCTTGTTTTTCAGAGAGAGAATTTAAGTGCAGGAGTCATAGGGTTGGGGTTTTATTGTCATTTATGTCCAGCACAGCTGAGGAAACACGACCTGTTTGTGTGTTCAGTTATTCATCTGTCAGTCTGGTTAATGATTCCTGACCAGCCTGTTCTCTGTGGCTATGGAGTGGATGGAGAAATTAGCCCAGCTGGTTACTGTTAGTTAATTTATATCATAATTTACAAATGTTATTTAGCATAAACTTGGATATTTAGATTTGAAAAGTTACAATCTTGTTTGAATATTTTCAGATGTACCATTACAACGGTGTGCCCCAGAAGAGCCTCAGTTCTCTGACTGTGTAAACTTTCTCAGGAGTAGTTGGGGTGGGGAGAAGAACTGAAAGAATTGAAGGCACCTGACATTTCAAAATGATAAATGTGGACTTGAGTGTGGAGGCTGCTGTGGTGTGGTGGACACAAGCCTGCCCTCTGAAATCAGAAGCTCGAGTCTGAACCCCAGCTCTGCTACAGCCTCTTGAGTTTCAGTTCCTTCCTCTGTGAAGCAATAGTTTCCTACCTCATGGGATTATTGGAAGACTAAATGGTTTGATTTGTGAAATGAGTGGTGTCAGGTACCCTAAAGTGGTTATATAGACCGTGAATGCACCTGCGGATCAGAGGACATGCACAGAGTATGCTCTGAAGATGCCAACAATCAGCTGAACAAGTGCGATGTCCTAGGACTGTGGAGGCTGCGGGTGGGGCAGGGTTTGCTTGAATCCTGACCAGCCATGAGTTAATGACGGCGGGTGGTTGGTAGTATTACACAGACATTTACTGCACTGTGTCTGTACTTTGGTAGACAGCTGAAGTTTCTCTTATGACAAATGCTTTTTGGAAAATGTTGGCCTACGAAATCCAATAGTTCCTTTTCTATATGCCTTTATTTCAGTTCACCTTTGCAAATGGTGATAAAATGATATAAAGTTGTGTTCACCTCATGTTCATTTTTATCAGTTTCTTTCATTGTGCTCAATTGACAGTTGTATAAAGTTAAGGTGGTACAGCTTCATGCTTTGAGGTGCATATGCATCCTGAAATGATTACTACAATCCAGCTAATTAACATGCATATTTTTGAAAGCATTTGATCCATAAAATAATAGAAGTCATATTAGAAGTAATTTTGCCAGACTCTCAAGCCTCACATTGCGATTATCATTATAAATATTTATGTGACTAATTGAATAAGTAAGAAAAAAAAATTTTGACAATAAGGAGAAAATGTGGCCACATTTGAAGAAAAATTTAGGAAGAAACTTTTCCATAAACAAAGAGATTGTGATAGATACAGTGTCGAAGCCTCCAGTCTGCAAATAACATTATTTATTAACAGTCTTTCTGGGTTAAACAGTGGCTAAAATACTCGGGCTGTCGTGTTTAATGATTAGTTTACATAACCTTGCAACACTAACTTGAAAGTGGAGCTCATTTATTTTTCATGCGCACTGTAAGCAGCAGCACCTGGGGTTCAGGCCCGACCTCTCCCACGAGAAGTTAACGAGCTCGGTAGGTAAAGCAGATGCTGCTGAAACTAGGCAGTTCCTTAATTCTCACCACACTCCATTGCTGGCAGCTAACAGGATTTATTTAAAACCGTAGTGCTGTCAGTGTGGGTGGCAAGGTATGGAGAATTTTATAGTTTACACAGTACAACTAACAATTTTTATCAAAATAATGTATAAGGACTGAGATAGATCTGAGTCTGAATCCAATTTCCACTAGTCACAGGCTGTACGATTCTTGGCAAGTGTCTTCAGCTGTCAGAGCTGTTTTCTCTTTTGCAAATGAGAGTTAATACCAGTCTCTGGTGAACTGGTAAATGTTTAACAGTTACCTCTCGGGGTCAGCAACAATCTGTTGTGTGGTGCTTGCTGGTTTCCACGGGGTAATATTCCCACCATGGCCACTTCAGGCCACCGACAGGGCAGCTCTGAGTGCGGAACAGGCAGGGTCGGGGCAGTAGTGACACACGGTCCATTGTCCCTGCCACACGTAGGAGCCAGATAATAGTAAAATCTAGTGACTAGCTGATTAGGAAGCAGTGTGTTTTGTTTTTAACATACGTTATTTAATTGTAAATTGATATAATTTGATTTTAAGTAATGGCAGAATCTAGAATCCGGCTTACCAATCCCCAAGAGCGTAATGGTTTGCCCTCAGGAGCTGTGCCTCTTAGTCCTGGCGCACAGCTGCCCATCTTTAGTTCTTGGATCTCCTGAACACTCAGTGAAGACACTTCCCCATGACCCATACCCACATCACAGGATGTACGACTGGCATGTGACTACATGAGCCGCCTGGCTCTTCTCCAGGAGGGCCATGCCAGCTGGACTCCCGCAGCAGAGCCGGAGCTGCCCGCATCTCCCCTGACCAGGGGCCTCTCTGAGTGAGGGACAGGACACGTGATGGATCCTGTCATACCACGTGGCCCTTGACACAACAGACAAGCATCCAACTTGGAGCATGGAATCATCGGTGTGATACGAAGTGACCAAAAGAAAAAGCAGAGTCAGATTCCTAGAACCAAACTATTTACCTAAATGCATACAAAGCCATGTATTTTTGTTCCATGGACACTAAGTAAAAAGAGGCAGGCCAGAGGTACGTGAGTGCTCGGGATGTCCACCGAGGACAGGGCTCCACCGTGTCATCGAGACATCTTCAGGCCTGGATTCCTGTGGCCGCTAATAAATCTGTGCCAGTTGGTACATTTATCTAATTTATTTTCTAAATTTAAAAACACCCAGAACATATGACTACTGTATTTTCCTGGTAAAGCAGTATTTCCGGTATAGGAGCTACATCCAGCTATCATCAAAGCTTAGAAACCTCACAGCCTGGTTGTCTGTGCATTGTGATATTCTGCTTTTTGTACATACATATTTCATTTAGTGCTGAGACAAAGATTTGAAGTTTAGAGGACCCGAGTGTTTTAGCAAGGTGAGATATCTAGCAAGGACAAGGCAGCACTGCCTAGCAAACAGCAATGTGGCCTGGTACTCTGCCATGGGAAACACAGACTGCGTGAACCTTGCCGTGAACCTCACACTCTACATCTTTCCTACTGTCTTGTGCATTCTTTGTCCCCAGGTAGAAAGCAAATATACAACAGTGATTGATTACAAAGTGTGAATTACACTGAAGTAATAATGGTGATGCTATAAGGACCAGGAAGATTTTAAGAAACTTTGTTTTTATTTTCATGACAAGAATAAAGTTAGCAACTCACATTCTCCAGTTTATCCAAGGTCACAGAAGAAATTTTCCAAGTGGCCAAAGTGGGAAGTCCCATGGCCAGATGTAGCTTAATTGAAAAATAGATTTAGAGAATCCTAGAAATTCTAGGCAGACCCACAGATTGAACAAGCTATTGGACGTTCACAACCACCAGTTTCTTCAGTCGTGGGGCTGGGTTGGTTAGACTTGTGTGGTTGTGATAAAAGTCATTCACTGATACATTTATGCATCCATTCAACAAGTATTTCTCAAGAAGCAATTTCTACATACCAGGTCCTTATCTAGACACAAGGACATAAGGAGTCTGTTAAAAATCCCTTCTCTTGAGCTTACATTCTAGCACATGAGGTCCAAGTAGCTACATAATATATGAATAGATTAATTATTGAGTGCTTTAATATTTTGGATAAGGAAATAGAGAGTTATTGGGAAGGATGTCTTTTAGGGAAGGAGGTCGGTGCACAGCTTTTGGAGGTGAGATCTGAGCTGACACCTGCACGAAGTGAAGGATGTGAGCCCTCCCAACATCTGGAAGAAGAACATCATCTAACAGAGGACACAGCAATAGCAAAACACCTCCCTGGTAGCAACAAACTTGACCTGTTCCCAAAAGAGCCTCACAGGGGACAGCAGGAGAGAGATGTGTGACAACAAGATAGAAGTGAAAGAAAGGTGAAAAAAGCAAGATAAAGCTTGTGGCTCGTGGTAAACAGAGAGTACTGGAAATTATTGAATTAACATCAGTGTATCTAATTTCCATTGTTTAGACATTTCTGGGATTCAGTGGGGAGGGACCCAAAGTGGAAAGGACTTAGGTAAGAGGCAGTTCCATTGGTCCATATAGAGAGTTGCTGGTGCCTTAGACCAGAAGGAGATGGCAGAGGAGAGAGGCAGTTACAATGAGGACATTTATTGACCCGAGCAAGTATGCTTCATGCTGCTTATAATACATGGGATGCTGTTTTTAAAATTCAGTTATATGTATTATACTGTTACATTCAGTATGAATGTAATTGTAGAATTGTATTAGATTTTTCTATTTGTTTCTTGATTTTTTTCTGCAAGGGAATAATCACATTCTTGTCTGTAGCCATATACCAAATCACTTTTTGTACCACCATCTCTCCCTGACCAAAGTGTGTACCTTTCTAGGGGATGCTAAGATTGAATCAGCAAGTTACTATAGTTTACAATACACACACTATACTTCACACACTACCCATACCAGGATCCTCACACCCCGCCACCCAGTGAATAGCACGTCTCTGAAATCCCTCTTTAGAGCCTGCTTCCTAGGATCATTTCTCACACCTGTTGCTTTAGATAGGGATCCTTGCAAGCAGATTCTGAATCAGAGTTGATTGCAGAAAGTTTATACAACTGCATCCATAATATACACCTTTATAGAAGCAAGCGAGGCAGAAATGCATGGTGGGAGAAGCTGATCTGGGATGTGGTTGTGACTGAGGCCTCAGCCATGCCAAAGCCTCCACATAGCATCCTTACTTCCCTTGGAGACTTTACCTCCAAATCTGTTGGTTCCCATGCTGCGGCATAGATGCACATCTTGCACAACAGCCCTGTTTGAGACAGAACCACCTCTGTCTGGATCTCCTTCAATCGTGGGAGCTTCTTAGACCTGCAGGGAGCTCTGGGCAGTGTTGAGCCTTCACTTGTCCCAAACTGCAGGAAAGAGGCCAGTCCATCAGCATGGGCTACCACTGAGGAAGGAGTACAGCCTCAGGGGGACAGTCCCTGTCGAAGAGACAGTGGGCAGTAGGCAGCAAACACCACAGATGACTACACCAGAAGCCTGTGATCCACTTTAGACCTGAGAGGATTAATGCTAGTGGGCAAGGTTGAGTGATTACTCCCAACAGAAACATACTATATGGAGGAAGCATGTGACTGACACGGAGCTGGAATGCGCTGACTCTGGAGTTTGCGACACTTTGTGTGGCTCTGAAGCCTGTGTCTATGTTCCCTTGAGTGACCTTCACCTGATCACCCATCTCTTCCAACCTTTGTGCCCTGTGGATCTGTCATTCCATGTTTAACCTTCAGCAAACTTATTAGTAGATGAAAGCAAATCTAGTGATATCTAGTACTGTTTCTGAATGCCTAGTTTTCCTTTTCTGGATTTGCTGTAAGGAGGAGTAAGCCCAGTTGTGCCATCAGCTCACTGGCTCTGTCCCCTCCAGCTTATTTACATGGCAGGACTTGCTTCTCATCCTGTGCACAGGAAATAACGGGTGCATTGGCCTGAAGCATGGAGTGCACTTGACAGTTCAAATCTTCTCCTACCTTCACCATGCTCCCCAGTCGCCATTGTTGTACACTTCATTGTAAAACAAATGTTTCTTTCTGCTATATTGACCCTAGATATTCCATCAATTCACATGTGGCACTGAAAGCCCAGTATTTATTCAGCCTAAAAGCAGAGTCTACTTTGCAAGGTTGTAGCTGCAGACAGACTGACCAGATTGCCTTCTGAAGAATTGGTCGTTTTTAACTTTTTAAAGTAGTAATGTCTCTTCAGGATCATATCATAGATGGCACATAATAGTTTTATAATCCATACTTCTAGTCTTGTCTGTCTTTTGTAACTGTACTCAATAGCTGTAGGAATATGTAGTTGTAATTTTGCTTTGTTTATTTTACATGCATCAAAGATTTTTTAGTTTTCCTTTAACCCTAGACTGTTTTAACTGATGCTTCATATTCAAAACCATGTATTTGTTCATTCAGTAAACTTTTGTTTAATAACTACTTAACTATTACATGCATTATTTACAAGTTTACTATTATAAATAATATAATAAATATCTTTGGTCAAAGGTTTCCTGACCTTTGAATTATTTTCTTAGAGGGAATTTCCAAACATGAGGTTATTAGAATGAACATTTTTATAGCCAACTTGTGATGTTGTATCAGTGAACCTGTTTTCTCATGATCCTCTTCACTGATAAGATAAAATAAATTCACTTATCTATTTACTTAATTATGGTAACTACTAAGCCCCCTCAATGAGCTGGCTTTTGTCTGTCTCTCCTTCTTAATTTCATAACTCCTGGCTTTGTATTTCTCCCATTTCCACCCAAACAAAATGTAGTTTATATGTTCTCAGTATCTTGTTATGACATTAAATTGCTGGTACCAACATTTGCTATGAACTAGATGCTGGATACATGGTCAAAGGACCACTGTCAACCCTCATTTTATTTGCTTAGTGTTATAAAAGGAATTATGTCCCTTGCCTTAACTCATGTGGTAAATCCTAACCCCAGTGTGATGGTATTTGGAGATGTTTCGAATAAGTCATGCTGACATTATAGAAAGAGACCTCAGAGAGCTTTCCCTCTTCCCCGTGTAAGCACCCAGCAAGTCAGTTGTAAGCACCTAGAAGTCAGTTCTTATCAAATACCAAATCTGTCAGCATGTTGACCTTCAATTTCTTAGAGTCCAGCTTTGAGAAATGAAGTGTCTATTATTTTAGCCACCACACTCTGTTATTTTATTAGAGAAGCCCAAGGTGACTTACAGACTCAGAACCCATCATCCTACCATCTGTAGTATTAATAGACACTGCATTGTGTGTATAAAAGCAGATAATCTAGAATTTCTTCCTTTTCCACCATTCTTATTTACATTTCAAGAAAGCCCTGCAAAAGTGCTCATTTTCTAGAACAATAAAGGTCCACAGGGGCCTTAGAGAATTGTAAGCAGTTCAAGATGTTTCAAGGGTGAGCAGTACTGTGTGAACGGAGCTAGTGGACAGATGAGTGGCTCTCAGAGGCCAGAGCCGAGGGTGCTTCTGTGCCAGGATCAGGAGTTTGACCTTTGGCCAAGTGAGGTTTGAGTTGGGAAAGTTTCAGCAAAGGAGCAGCAGGGTGAGATCCACATACTAGAAACAGCTCTGCCAGCGTGCAGATCGACAAGAATCTCAAGGAGAGGTGTGAAATCAAGTGTGATAAAGGCCCACATAGGGATGAAGGAGGACAAAGGTCAGGGGCCCAGAGATCATTTAACCTCTTAATTTAAGGGAAACAGAGGAACAGAGAGAGTGAAGAAATTTGTCCAGGGATTCAAGCTAGTTGGAGAATCTGCTCCACAAACATC